>SNQJ01S0056950.1:0-28952 GCA_010110895.2 Picea sitchensis
CCATAACCCTAGAACTCGGATAGTTGGTACGTAATCGCATAAGCTCGAACTACAACTTTCATGGTGTCAATAAAATGATTCCAAACAAACAATTCTTTATGGCATTGAACTTCAAAATCCCCAACTCGACTAAATGTAATAATCAATCTACTCACTAGAATAAAAAAACATTAAGAATAATTTGAATCTGATAAAAGAGAATTCACAAAACGATGTGGAAATCAAGAAAGAAGGTTTATTTGATAGAGACAATTTTGAAACTAAAGGAAAAAAAATTGAAACCTGACAACTTACAACCAAGCACATCTTAACTTTAACCAAAGTAAAAATAAATTCAAGAACTGGAGGTAAAAATCCTCACTGTCATACATCACCCCTGCTCTTCTGATCTTGAATTGCTACATCCATATTTGTGGTGCACTAAAAGCTGAAATTGGAGACTTTCACCTCTGCAGAGAAGTTCTTAGCAAGCTCAAAATCCCTCTCGGTCCATAGTTTGAATACCTAAATCCCTGAATTGCATCTTCTCAGAAAGCAGGCTGTGCCACACTCCATTGCAATTCCCATTACACATCACCTACATTGTATGGTAAGTTCAAGTTAATATGATTGCATTTTTCCCACTCCTCGACATGCACATCAGAATTTTTTGAAACCTTTTAAATGTTAAAAAAATATAGTTAGAAATCACATACGCATTCCCTCTTCTTCATGGTTCTTAAAAGTAACTAAATGGTTCTTAAAAGTAACTAAATGTCAGGTACATTAAAAAAATTAAGCACAATTGGTAGAATTGTGAAATGTGAAAAAATAATAGTGAAAAAGTGAATGTTAAAAGTTAATTAATTTTGTTTAAATTTTCATTTGTAAAATTATGGTTTAATTTTATTAAGTAAAAGTGAAAAAATAAACAAGTTAAATAATGATAAATTTAACATTCATAAATACAAAAAATTAATATTTACAATCAAATCATTCAAGCATCATTAATTTAATAACTAATATGCCAACATCTTCAATCTTTACAGATAAAATTAGGGTATCAGTTTTAATCACAAAAATGATTATATCTGAAAATTAAATAAAATACAATATTCTTTTTAAAAAATGTATCACATTTTTTAGCACGGGCATATTTGTTCTCATGAATGCGGGTATGGTACTCAATAGGAAATGAGGCCTATTGAATGTTGGAAAGGTGTTATTGCTTTGAATGCTAAGCTGATTTTTTTTTGGGGGGGTTTTCATGTTATAGTTTTTCTATCAGAGGTTAGGAAAGGATTAAGGATATTAAGACGATTAAGGATATTGAGACTTGGAAGTTCCCTCAACTAGCGCAGGGGCTATCCAAATCAAATAGCAAGTGAATATATCTCAATTTTATTTTATAATATATAAAATTATTACTTTGCTCAGAGTCGTTTTCTTATGAGACGGTTTTTTTTTAACTATTCACGTAGATGTATTGATTCTCAAATATATAAATTCAATGTATACTAAATCAAATGAATCAAACGTACACAATATTTTCAAAACTTCTGGGACATTCGGTTACAATAGGGGATTGAAATAGTTTATGGGTTACTTGGATACAACATGATATCCAAATAGTTTCTGATACGTGTATCTATGTTAAAGTGATTGAATGAGCATCCTTGTTCTGCATCCACACATAAAAGTGTTTTTCTTACAATAGTTTCTTGCTAGAAATATATTCCATCTCATCCAATATAAAATTAATATATACACACAAATATATTTACGCGTATACCTATTGGAAAGAACAAGCTTAAATAACATTTTAATAAAAAATAGACAATGTATGTGTGGGATTTAAGGGAAAAGGAATATCCATATCAAATCAAAGGTTACTATTGAATTGGATAAACCTTGCCCATGTCATATTCTCTTTTCGTTTAACACGGGTGATTAGAAAATATTAGTATAAATAGAGTGTATGATTGCCATGATTGCCACGTTTGATTGCTCTTAACCTAGTGGTGATGGTGAAGTGGTAATGGCATTTTGTGTTGAAGATAAGCTTGATTCTCATCCTAACTTGCAGTCATCAAATCATACATAACAGTGAAATAAAGATAAATTTCAATTTTATCTAGTTATCAGATCTTTAATGCATGTGGTTGTAGTGGTCAAGATATTTTTCAGCTCTATTTTATATAAGCATTATAAGTATGTTCATTTTATATAGAGAGAGGAGAAAATAGATAAAAATAATCTCTGAACAAAGGAACAATAGCAAGTGCAACAACACTGATTGTAATTAAACATTGTTGGAAATATAAATACAGCAGATTTGAATACTCTGTTTTTTACTCTGTTTATTGAACAAACTTTATAATTTCTCTCACATATTGGTATTGGAGTAGATTATATGAGGTTTTTTTTGTTTATATTGTAGTTCTTTAAAATGTCTAGCAGCAACAGCATGTGGCAGCAAGTACCACAATTTGATGGAAAAATTATGATGTTTGGTGCGTCAAGATGAAGACCATATGGTAGACTCCATTTTTCTAAGGATAGCAACAACTACAAAATCCAAGAAAGCATGGGAGACTTTGCAAAATGCATACCAAGGCATCAATAAGGTAAATATTGTCAAGTTAAAATTGTTAAGCAGAGATATTGGGAATTTGCAAATCAAGGAATCTCAGTGAGTTAATGACTTCTTTACTCCTACTGTGAGCTTGGCTAATCAAACTAGAACTAATGGAGAAGATCAAAGAATCATAGAAAAATCTTTGAGAAGTCTTCCTCCCATATTTGATCCTATTTTGGTAGCAATAGACGAGTCAAAGGACTTAACTCAAATGTGTCTTGATGAGCTTATGGGATCCTTTCAAATCAATGAACACACGCTCAATAGATCAGATATCGTCTCTTCTAAGAAATATTTTAGATCTCAAGTTTCAGTTAGAGGAAGAGGCATATAATCTACCAATAGTGGTGTTGCTAGAGATGGTGGAAGTCGCAGCTTCAACAATAGCCATGAAAGAGGACAAATAAATTATTCAGAAACACATGGAAGAGGAAGGAGAAACAACAATTCATTTGGAAGCTTTTCACAAAGGTGTGACACATCAAATGTCCAGTTTCATTACTATAAAAAGATTGGAAATTATGCATCTGAATGTAGAAAAAATCAATATGATATGTATCAAAAAAATGCAAATTTCATTAAGAGGGAAGAAACTAAAAGTGAAAATAAATCAAATTTGTTCATCATTTGCAATGTAGCAGAAAGAAAGTAATAAGGATGTTTGGTACTTAGATACTAGTTGTAGTAACCACATGAGTGGAAATAAATAATTTTTTTCTAGCATTGATGAATCTATGAAATATGAGGTGAGAATGGGAAATAACAACAAGGTTTGATTCATGGGTAAAGGATGCATCTCCATTATCCCCAAGAAAGGTGAAATTAAACAAATCCAATATGTATATTATTTCCTCAGTTTAAAACACAATCTCATTAGTGTCGGACAATTTGTTCAAAATGGATATAAGGTTATGTTTGAGAATGGAGAATGCATTATTTTTTATAGAAATTGTAGTGATAGTCAAATTAGAGCAGTTAAGATGACAAAGACGCAAATTTTTCCTTTAACCATGAAGAATAAATTTTCAGTTGCATTCAAAGTTGATACAATAGACCAATCTAGGTTTTGGCATCTAAGGTATGGTCACTTGAGCTACAATGGATTGAATTTGTTGTATATGGAAAAGATGGTAAGAGGAATACCTTTGATTGAACAACCTACTAAAATATATGAGGTATGCATTTTGGGAAAACAACATAGAAATGTTTTTCCCTTTGGTAAATCGTGAAGAGCAGGAGCTCCACTTGAGTTGATTCATTTAGATTTGTGTGGTCCTATGCAAACCCCCTCTCTTGAAAAAATTCATTATTTTATAACATTCATAGATGATTTCAATAGAAAAACATGTGTCTATTGTTTAAAGTATAAATATGAGGCCTTTGAAATATTCAAGCAATCCAAAGCCCTAGTTGAGAAACAAAGTGAACACTACATAGAGGTCCTAAGGACTGATAAAGGAGGACAATACATATCAAATGAATTTTTGAATTTTTGCAAAGAACATGGAATCAAAAAGCAATTTACAACAAAGTATACACCACAACATAATGGTGTGGTAGAAAGAAAAAATAGAACCATTCAAGAAATGACTAGGAGTACGTTAAAGGCTAAAGGTTTGTCAAATGAATTCAAGGGTGAAGTTGTAGCAATTGCAATTTATTTGTTGAATAGATGTCCCACAAAAAGTGTGCATAACATGATTCCACCAGAGGCATGGAGCAAGAAAAATACCAGTGTTGAACACTTGAGAGTTTATGGTTGTGTGGAATTTTCACATATACCCAAAGAAAGAAGACAAAAATGAGATGATAAAGGAGAAAAATGTGTTTTTATCAGATATAGTGAACAATCAAAGGCATACAAATTATACAATCCCAAAAAAAAACACTTAACAATCATGAGAGATGTGATGTTTCTTGAAGATGAAGCATGGAATGATCAGCAAGGAAAAGCACAAGATGTTGGAGCAGCAATACCTCCTATGGACTTATCGAATGGAACACAAGGTATCACCCAAGTGACACCTCCATAGACAATTTCCCAAGTTTCCCCCAAGCAACTTCTCCAACAAGAACTCCTAACACAAAACGAAGAACAAATCCATCATATTCAAGGTATCATGGCGATGATAGCTCAAGACAAACATGAAGCTTGAAGGAGATATATGAGACATCTAGGTATGAATATGATGATAATGAATTGGTGAATTTTTCTTTATTTTCTTAATTTGATCCTATTTATTTTGAAGATGCGGTAAAAGAAAGAAAATAGTGTGATTCCATGCATGAAGAAATGAAAGGAATTGAGAAAAATGAGACATGGGAGCTAGTAAACCTTCCAGTAAGAAAAGTGGCTATTGGTTTCAAGTGGGTTTATAAAAAAAATAATGATGTAGAAGGAAGAATTGAAAAACACAAAGCACAGATTGTGGTCAAATAGTATAAAAAACAACATTGAAGAGATTATAATGAAACCTTTGCTCTTGTAGCAAGAATGGAAACAATACAAGTTGTCTTGGCAATAACAACTAGAAAGTCCATCAGATGGACGTAAAATCAACATTGCTCTATGGAGTGTTAAAGGAAGAAGTATATGTTGAACAACCCCCCAATTTTGAAACTCTCGGACTTGAGAAGAAAGTGTATATGTTGAAGAAAGCATTGTATGGGATCAAGAAAGAACCCAGGTCTTCGTATAACCACATTGACTCATACTTGTTGAGCAATGGTTTTAGTAAAAGAATTAGTGAGCCAACACTTTACATCAAAATCAACAATCAAGGTGAAATTATGAGTATTTGTTTATATGTAGATGATTTGATTTTTAAAGGAAATACAAATTTGTCCATAGAAGAATTCAGAAAAACAATGAAGAAAGAATTTGAAATGACAAATATGGGATTATTGAGATACTTTCTTGGTATTGAGGTTAAACAAAAAAATGAATGTATCTTCATATCTCAAACTAAATATGCAAGGGATATATTGAAGATATTTAGGATTTTGAATAGCAATCCAACACCAACACCAACAACAACATGTTTGAAGCTAAGCACAGATGATTGCAGTGGTAATGTGGATCGAACATTATATAGAAGTATGGTTGAAAGTCTTATGTATCTAACAACAAGAAGAGTTGATATCATGTATGCAGTTAGTATAATCTCTAGGTTTATAGAAACTCCAAAGGAAACATACGTGCAAGTAGGAAACATAATTTTAAGGTATGTGAATGGCACCAAAAGCCATGGAATTTTTTATATTGCAGCAAAAAACTTTCAGTTAGTTGGGTACACTGATAGTGATTGGGGAGGAAATATAGATTATCGAAAGAGCACATCTGGATATTTTTTCCAAATTGGGTTAGGAGCTATTTCATGGGCATGAAAGAAACAACCCATTGTGTCACTTTCCATAGAAAAAGCGGAGTATGTGGCAACAAATGCAACAACTTGTCAAGTTGTATAGTTAAGAAGGATATTATTAGATCTGAATCAAGAGCAACAAGAGGGAACACCGATATTCTTTGATAACCAATCCTCTATAGCTCTATCAAAGAATACATTATTTCATAGATGCAAAAAAGACATAGTCATAAGGTATCATTTCATAACAGAATTGGTTGAGACTAGAGAAACAAATTTCTAATTTTGCAAGTGAGAGGATCAACTTGCAGACATATTCAAAAAATCATTTCCAAAAGAGAATTTTGAGCAACTAAGATGATCCAAGTGGATATTGATGGCCACCCGCCTATTCCACTTGGATCCCCACCATTGTTTCTTTCAGTTTCCTAAATTGTAGCACAATATACTATTTTTTGTAGTTTTTCAGGTCTTGAACTTCCAGAGCCGTTTTGAGGCCCTAAACGACGTTTTTTGCGCATAAAACGTTTGGCGAATATGAGTCTATTTCAAATTTAATATTCGCTGTGAGCAGTTGTATTCCTCAAATAGATCTTTCTAATGATGTATCATGTGTGTTAAACGAAGATAGTATGCCAAAGTTACGACCCCAGGAAATTGATGTACCAATTTACCCCGATGGGGCCCATATTCTAGCGTTACATCTCTCGAGGTTAGGTTTTTGGATTTTTAGGGTTTACATTGTTTCTCAATAATATATAGGCCTTCGAGCTTCATTGTAACACAGATTTCATAGGCCTGTAGCCACCACATATCTTCTCTGAGATAGGCTACCAGCACCCTAGCTAGTTTATTTCCATTCTGTCTGTAAACAAATTTTAGCTCTTTGATATTAATGAAATGAAGTGTTATTTCCGTTGTATCTTTGTATTCATGGTTATTTGTGTATTTTGTTGCGTTCCTACATAAATTCGGATCATAAGAGAAGATATGGGACTCATTGACCTCAACAAACACTTCTTTGTTGCTATCCCTCATGGAGATATTACCGATTTGGGGAAGTCAAGATTAAGGGGGAGTGTTGGAGATAATCTTGATGGTCAACCTACCTTGTATTCATCAAATCATACACATCGGTGAAATAAATTCCCTGCAGCCTGTTTTGACTTTCACCCACGACAATTGTTGATCCTCTTAAATAGGTTTTAGTTAGTCATCATATATTTAATGCATGTGGTTGTAGTGGTTAGTATATTTTCCATATTTGTTTTATATAAGCAATATAAGTCTGTTCATTTTATATAGAGAGAGGAGAAGATAGATAGAAAGAATTTCTGAACAGAGAAAGAATAGAAACTGCAACAACACTGATTGTAATTGAACACTATTGGCAATATAAATCTAGTTTTTCTTTCTGCATAGACAATAGACTTGAATACTTTGTTTTGTACTATGTTTATTACTCTGTTTATTGCACAAACTCTGTAATTTCTCTCACATTTTGATGGTGTAATGACAAGCGTAGAAGGTGGAGGAACAACATTTCTATGGTGGAATGTAGAGGGATGGCATTTATGTGCAGGCATTTCCATGTGTGAGTGCTTTCAGCTTTGCTTTAGTGGTGAAATGTGCAAGGATGGCGTTTATGTGCAAGCATTTCCATGTCTACTTTAAGGTTCTTCATTTAGCTTCGCTCTAAAAAAGTGGAGTATGTAAATCTCCTGGGTTAAACTTATACCACTGAATATTACAATTAATTTTTTTGTTTAACTAATCAAAATTTTATAACTAGGTGGAGTATGAACTCATCCTTGTCAATCTCATGGCAGGGCATCGCAAACAATTGTCATTTCTCTCCCTCGGTGTAAATCATATGGAATTCTTTTCAGTATTTACAATGTAAAGCATTGCATTCTGTTTTTTTTAGATACTTATGCATGCATATTGTGACAGTGATCATCTGTTATACATGATTTAACATTTATTTTGTATCTGTTATACGTGCTTTTACATCCATTATGTTTGGTTTTTTTTACATGCTTTTGAACACATACCTTCTCTTCAAGACAGAGACGTCACATTATTCTGTAATGCAGATGTGTGGCATTACCACATGCTTTTACATTCATTTTGTTTGGGTTTACAGAGACCACACATTATTCGGTAATGGGGATCTGTGGCATTATCTTATTATTGATATGACGAGGAAATTCATTTTAAATCTAAATATAAAATTTATTATGTTTGTTTTATTTTTTTAAATTTAGATCTAGATTTTGCTTTGGATTTTCATTTACTAATATTATTAAATCAGTTTACTCTGCCCATATTAACTTTGTTTTTATATAAATTATAATCTTTTTGACACTAAGCCATTCACATATTTAACTTGACTCTTTAAATTTTATTTAAATTTTAATTGGTTAGTATGTTTTAAAAGTATATTTAAACATATATTATTTATTTATTTATTAAATTTTTTATTTGCCTCATTCCTACATCTATTTAAACTATAAAGATATTACATGCCATTTATAACTTACAGTTTTCAAAGATAAAACAGATTTATAATTCATATTTGTTTAATACATCTAAATAAAACAAGGTTGTGTGGCAGCGCAGTCCCTGCCAACAAGGTTAGAAAGAAAATTGTGGAAATGGGGTTGAATTATAAATGACTAAAGTGTCCGGTGCAAAATGTATATTAGAGAAATGTTGTGTGCAACATGTATATCACAGAACATGGGGCAAAAGTAAATGACGCTTGGCATGTAGAGAACCATCTATTTTTTGAAGGTATATAACAAACATTTATTTTTTGAAAGTATATAAGAAAGTACAATTTTTTTCACAGTGGAAGAATAAATTTGGAAATTTAAATGCATTTTCCATATGGACTCGTGAAAGATAAAAATATATGAAGACATAAAATTAGAAGGATTTAAGAAATATAAAAATTTAAATGCATTTGTGAACAAGGGGTATAAGTAAATGACGCTTGCAATGTAGAGCACCATTTATATTGAAATATATAAAAAATTAGAAATCTGTTACATATAAAAAAATTAAATGTATTTGTCATACAGACTTTTGAAAGATAAGAATGTATAAAAACATAAATGTAAAAGGAGATAAGAAAACATTTTTATTTGAAATATGTCAAAAAATAAAAGTTAGTTACATACTACTAGAAAATTGGAAATATACAAAAAAAATAAAGTCTGCTACATATAAATTGGAATTTCAATGTGATTGTCATGTAGACTGGGATTGGGGCTCCCGCAGACTATTAGAGAAATATGTACAAAAAACAAGATTGTAGAAAGAAGATAAAGTGCAATATGTGCAAAACAAATAAGTGAAAAGGTATAAGCATTTCCCTACACATCTGTATTTAAGAAAGTGGAATAAATGGGTTGATAAACAAAACAGGATGCGATAAGTAGACTTACAGTGAGGGTACATATGAGGCCTTTGGTTATTTTCTTGCGATTGTCATTTCATTGATGTCGCTGACGACTGCAGTTTCAATGATATTGTCGATGACTGCTAGAATCCTTGCAACTGCATGTTGCCTTTCGTCAGTGACCTGCTTCAATTTTGTTTCACGCCATTCTTCAATGTAGCTTCTCATTGGGGTAACGTTGATCTCATTCCGGAGTTTTATGTTGAAAAGATCATTTTCTAATTCCTGGAAGTCGATAGAAAGATTACAGAGACCCTGATGAATTTCCTGATTCTGTACTGAATATTTGACTAGCCAGTCGTGGACGTGAGCTTGATCAAATTGAAGGATGTTGTGAAAATTTTACAAAGACAAGGCCTTAAACATATCAACCTGTTTATTGAAATCTTGGCTGGTTAAGGGAAAGGAGTTTGTGATTAAGTCAGGGTCTTGGAAGGCGTTGGTTTCCCGGCTAAGTCTATATTTGACAGCCTTGTGAATAATTTATCTTTCTTTGTTATGGATTGTTCACATGACTGAACAATGAGATGCAGGTTCTTCACTTTTTCTTTCCAACATGCATTCAATTGACCGATTCGATTTTTGGATGGAAGATACTGTTCTCTTTTTTTTTTCTATCATATTGTTGACAATGGTGCCAAAAGGGATGATCGTTTTTAAAAATAATTTTTCTTCATATTTTAACTCGGCCTGCAAATGTTCGAGAAAATTATGTTCCATGATTCCAAGGGAAGTGATGGTATGTGATCTTTTCCATGCCTCGGTAACTAGTTCCATTCTTTTTTTGATATTATTCTCCACATATCCTTTACATGATGCGAGCAGGGTGGAGGTTGCTTTTACCTTGGCTCTAAGGGTGGAAGGCATGGCTATTGCCAAATGATCGACAAGCAATGGCATAGGAATGAAAGTGTCTTCCAATTCCTTGACCCGGTCCTTCAGTCTGGCATTCTCGGTCTCGATGCCTCCAATGGAATCTTGAAGTGATTCTCTGCTCGTGGTGCGAAGTTGACAAATTTGGGATGACCGCATGTTGGCAAGGTCAACCTCCGAACGAGATTTTCCTTTCTTATTTTTAACATCTTTTTTTTCAATTATCAATTTTTGGGACCGGCTATCAAAAACAGTGCTTTGGAACACAAAGGATTCATCTTTGTCAAAAATTTTGGTAACGGATATGTCCATTGGATGACTATGGTGTATGGCGTCTCTGGGATGATCAAGGAAGCAGATCATGCTATCCATATCAGTATCAAGTTTCATGTTCTCACTCTGAATTTCTAGCTCTTCTGCCCACCCCACATTTTTTGTCTCTTCTTCTCTACTGGAAGATTGTGAGAACTATCAATTTTAGAGTGAGGAGGGTCATTATCTCCTCCTTCATTTGAAGAAATCTGAGTTTCTTTGTTGTTGTGGTGAACCGTTGGAGCGATACTCCGAGATGTCGTACTTTTTGGAGTGTTATTTTCCAATTGAACACTCTTGTCATTGGGGCCTTTCCCCCGTTGCATGTACAATTTAGTGCATCTTTGCACTGTGTCTACGTCACTGGCATCAGAGGCAGGACCGTTGCAGCCAATGTCTCTATTTTTGGGAAGGTGTTTATTTAAAAAACAATCGTCGAGGCCAAGTGTTTGTAAATGTTGTCAAAAAATATTATAGGGGTCGAACCCTCTAATGATTTCAACATATATCAGGTTGGAGATGTTAGAATGTGTTGCGAATTCGCTAATTTTGTTGACATTTTTCAACACGAACTCCCCTACTTTCCAAGACAGAGGAATGAACTATTTTTTTTTCTTCGTTTTCAACAGATGGAACCAGCAGATGTATTATCGTGTTATTTTTGCAACAAACATTTTTCCCGTAATGTGACATGGAAGGAGATCAATTTGTTCCGTGGAGCTAAAAATTCTTATGACAATGTAATTATCCAAATGTTTGAGTGTCCCCTTCTTGTCCAAAAAACTGGTTGCTTGTTCAGATATGTGGGGAGCATCTTCTCTCCAAAAAAAACTTTGAAAACAGACACGAAGCCATTAAAAACCTCATAAAAACAGTGGGAAGTCTTGTGCTTCCACAAGGCCTGGTACAAGAACGTTACTAGGTGAAATTCGCAGTTGACATTCTTGGACAGAGACAGTTGTGGAAACTGATAAGAATGTGCTATTGCAAAAACTAAATAGGATGACATATAAAATTTATTTTCCCTTTTGAAGCTTGACAATTGGGAACAGATTTCATGGGAAATTAACCTACCCCAATAAAAAATGGCTTGTTCATTAACTGTGAAATACAAAATTTAAAGGGTAATCCAATAAATAGTTGTTGTGTACTCCTGTCTCATTATTCTTGTAAACAACCAGATAATTTCATGAAATGGATTTCTAAACAAACTAACCTGGAAGCTTGTAATATCTTCAGGAACTAGAAGTGGGTTTTCCAAAAAATGGGGCAAGAGGTCCAACTTGTTATTATGATTTGCTAGGAACTTCTTACAATCTTCTCCTCTAAATGTCAATGTTGGCTCTGACAATCTTAGCGTCTAGCAGAAGACTTGAGGTGACAAAGAAACAAAACAGCGGTCCCGCAGTGCAATAATTATTTTTTCTTAAATAAATTTATCGGCACACCAAGGGACCGGGTCCTTATGGTCAAAAACCTTAGGGACACATCCTGCATGAGCAATCCCGGATGTCCAAATTACTTGGTTCTCTGTGGTAGAGGATGAGTAATAAGAATATGCCCTGGACCACTAGAAGTTCCCGTCTTCACACCCGAGGATGCTCATTGTATCTCCACATAAATTTTGTCGAGATGATGCCATAGGTTTATGAGAATGTTGGTTTTCTCCAGATGATGGTTTAAATGAACAATTAGAGCCGATAATGTAAATATCCGCTAAATCTTGGTTAATTCTTATGAATGGGAAAGCTCCTTGAGCCTTTCATTGATTAATGATGAACTGTTAGCAGTAAAGCTTATTTATTGCATATTTATAAATACGAAGGTGTCGGGTATGATGAAGGGAAATAAAGGATTGGAGGTTTCGTGAATGTGCGAAGGTCACAACCTGCGAACGATATTTCATGATTTTTAAGTCAACACTTGGAAGGGATAATATAATCCCCCCGCAAATATTGGTTTAGTGTGCATCAATACGAGATCTCCTCGAGCCTTTCGCCCATCAATGACAATGTATACGGTTCCTGCATGATGACTTGTTATAATTAAATGTCAGTAATTACATATTTAGAAACAATATATATATATATATATATATATAATTTATTTATTTTCTTTTATTATAGACAAGTGCGAAGGTGACGGAGATGGCGGAGAGAAAGGAAATAATGGCAAGCTTTGAAAAGCAGTTAGATGGGATTCAAAAAAGGGTTCCGGGGATACTCAGGACAAAATGTGTATCGAAATTTTTCAGTGCAAAATGTGCAAAACGAAAGAGATGATGATGGGGCAATTCAACGGACGGTTTGTATATTTGAAGAATTCCTGCAAAGTGAGAATTTTTGAGTGCAAAATGTGTAAAATGAAAGAGATGATGATGGGGAAGTTCAACGGCCAGTTTGTATATTTTTGGAATTCCGACAAAGTGGCTAAGTATCGAATAGGGAAATTGTTAATAGCATGCCTAGAAATAAGATCTTATATATATTTGGAAATTTTTAATTCCAAAGGGGCGCAGGAATAGGAAACAACGACTAGGAACTGAATATTTCTTCAACCCGCCAAACCGATTATCTGCCAAAGAAATTCGAGGAAATGGTGAAGTATGGAAAGCGGACAGATGGGCTTCAAAATGGGGTGACAATAGTTCCACAAAATATGCGAGGACTCGACGGTTAAATTGTATTTATAGAAAGTTTTCAGTGCAAAATGTATACCACGAAAGAGGGCATGATAGGTGGACCATAATACAGAAGAGGGTATGATATGAGTCTGGTTGAAAATTTGTATATTGCAGAAGTGATGGTATTGCTCGTAGGCCATGGAATAACAAAAGTCTAATCTAGAGCCCACCTACCGGCAATTCACGGTTAGAGAAGTTTTCGGTTATGGAATGGGGAAGCAGTCGGTCGATGTCGCGATAAAAGAGGATGAGTGGAAGTGTGAACCTGCAACACCGCCCATGCGCACAGCCATCTATTTTCAAAAAAATGAATAAGTGACGAAAAAGATAAAGTTCAGGGAAAAGAGAAACGGAACAAAATTGTGAAGTTGGAGCAAACAAGAAACAATGACCAAAAATATGATCTGCGAGTTTACTTGCTTCTTACTTGTATTCTTCGTCTATCAATTTGTATATCGCCAAACTGAGAGGAATTTTATTAGCCAACCAGCCTGCAAGTCTGGCTGTGAATTTGTATAGTGTGGAACTGTGGGTGTTGTGTGCAGGACATGGAACTATAGAGGAAATGCTTTTCCCTTTAATATAGTTTTTGTAGGGAAAATGTGGTATGGCTCGTTTGATCACTTTTCCATTCATAAAGAAAGGAAATCTTGAGCCCTCCATCCCTGGATCTCGTATTTCAATTTGTATATTGCGGAGCTCCGAATGTTGTTTGGAGGTCACATAAAAGTATAAGTGCAATTTTGACCGAGACAGCGCATAAGTCCGCATGTCAATTTGCATATCGCAAAACTCTGGGTGTAGTTTTACGACACAGAACAATAGAGGGTCAAAGGGGTAGTGCACGTTGGAGATGCATGAATCCGCCAAGCCGTGTGGCAAGGCATTTTCGGAAAAAAAAATGATTAAGTAACCAGGAAGAGAAACTAAAGGGAATAAAAGAGTGGGAAAATAGAAAGGAGAAAGACAATTTTCGTAAGCGTGAATTGGTTTCAAAGAAGCCCCATTGTTGCAAAACCATCATTTTCTACTAATTTTCAGCAAATGCATTGTTGAAGGTTAGATTTTATTGCAATCTATGTGTGTAAGTATGTTCTTGATACATTCTTCCATGACTGTAACATATTAACTTAACTACTAAACTTCATTTTCTACTAATTGCCAACAAATGCTTTTTTGAAGATTAGATTTTATTGGAACGTGTGGGTGTAACTGTGTTATTGATACACTCTTCCATGACTGCAACATATTAACTCAAGTATTAAACTTGTTGCATTATGGGTTCTTAGCATTAAACCTTAATAATTGCATATCTAGAAAGAAGAATAACGATTTTGTTGCAAGATTGTACATTGGTATTTCTATGTTCTATCTGCATTACAAATAGAATTGAACGTTGGTTTGAAATTGTGTAATCCATTTTTTGTTTGCATAAAAGGCTGGTGGATTGACACAATACATTGTCATATAATTGTTAGATGTTACATCTTAGAAAAAATAACCTAAGTAAAAACAATATCCAAGAAGTACGAGAGCATCGAACCATGCCAATGAGAACAAGCGTTAAATCAAAAAAATAAGTAACAACGAAGAGTCCAAGGCAATTATTTTTTAATAGAAAATCCATTTAAGAAAATAAGAAAAACAATGAGTATTGTACATCTATCCTTAGAAATTGGACCCAGTTCTTCGGGCCAAAACATTGAACATATCTGCGGCAAACACAGGCACAAGATCCGCAGTATGCAAGATCCTCGTAGTTTTCTCCTCGATGAATTATCCTGTGCTAAAATTGATAGTTTTCAGAAGCTTCTCGTGAGGAAGAAGATGAAAAATGTTGCAGGGAAAATGGAATGTCCCTTAGCTGAAAACACCTCTACATAGTCGAAAAAAAATCAGGAGCACAGGTTGCACATGCAATTTCAGAGGCCCAAATTAGTCCATTCTGGGTGGAAGGAGATGACTAGTAGAAAAATGCCTTACAACAGTGAGAGTTTTGGACCTGATTCCCGAAGATGTTAATTGTATATCCAGAGAGCATGACATTAGTGCCACAAGTGAATAATTTTTTGGCTTGAAATATATCTCTGGGAGCATCAACAAATCATTACTTTACAGTGAAACTCTTCCCCCCAGAACGACCTAATTTGGAACTTCAGAATTCCTATTTTCACTCTGCAAAGTGGCTATTGCGTTTATCGTCAGTTGATTTTTTTAAACTCCTTTTGGTGTTTTCATGACTTCCATCACCGAGCCGAGAAGTTCCATCCATTATGGTTGATTTCAATTTGGGCGCAGGAGTGGGAAGGGTCTCTGCATTTTCATCATCCATTTTTGTATCATTTCCCATCATATCATCTTCTTCCAGCTCACAATTCATGACATCAACCTCTGCACTAGCCATGAATGCAACTGGGCGGGTTCTCTAAGTAGGCAGGGTTTCCTTGGAATTATTTTTCTTGAAATATATCTCTCGGTGTACCAAGGGACCATCTCCTTTTTTGCTCCTGGGCAGAGGGAGATGAGTAGTAATAATATGCCCTGGAATAGTGGAACCTCTGGCCATTATGTCCCAATGCGTTTACTGTATCTGGATAGAACTTCCGCCACAACTTAACAAGAATTTTTGTTTGCTCGAGATGGTGTTTGAAATGAAAATCGGGGTGGGATAATATAACCATCCACAAATTATGGTTTATCAATGGAATATCTCCTTGAGCCTTTCGTTGATCAATGACAATCTTTAGGGTTCATGCGGAATGATTTGTCACCATCACAGCTCACTAATTGCATAATTAGAAAAAAGTGTGAAGGTGGCGGTGACAGCGAAGAGAGATTGAGAACTAGAAATTTCTTAAAAGCGCCAACTCGTTGCCCCCAAAAAAATAGATTACATCTTGTTTGAAATGAATAATTGGAAAGGATAACATACTTGTACACAAATCTTAGTTTAATTCATAGTAATGATAAATCTTCTCCGGACTTCATGACATTAATGACAATCTTAATGGTTCCTGCAAGATGAACTACTAGCATTAAAGCTTAATTATTGCATATCTGGAAACAAGTACGAAGGCAGTGGTGATGGTGAATTGCGACGAGGCACTGGCCAACCCGCGAAACCAATTCCAAGAAATACCTAAGTATGGAAAGCGGTCAGGCAGGTTACAAAATAAGAAGGGTAGAAGATATACCCAAGAGACATGAAGGGTCGATGCTTATATTGCATCTCAGTGACAGATATCGGTCGTCAATTTGTATGTTGGGAAATTTCATCTTCTTTTTGTGCATAGGGGAACAACGAAAATGAAATTGTGAGAGGGCAATTTGTATCTTCCTGAACCTAGGGTTCTGTATATGAAAGCATGAGACATTTGGAAAAAGGACCAAGTAAACAGAAAGTGAAAGCATACGATATGAAGGGGGGTTTGTTCGCAAATTTGTAAATCACAAAAGTTCGGGTGCTAGTTGCAGGGGGCAGAATAATGGAAACGCAATGTTAAACGCACCTATGCAGGAACCTGCGTTTCAAAAAGGAAAAGAAGAGAGAAAATATAAACTAGAAATTTTTGGAAAAATGAGTAATACACACTAAATATTTACTATAAAGAATGAACATGATATATTATAGAGAATGTAAGGATTCTACATTCCATACTTAGCCACTTTTTGGATTGCGGGTTCTAAATTGGGAATCCATTGTTCTGTGGCCTACAAATAGCATTCAGAATTCCGCGATATACAAATTGTCCAGCGGACCTGCGGGGTGGGTCTCTCTAAATTGCACTCATTTTGTTTCATTTCATACAAACAGTACTCAGAGTTTCACAATATAAAAATTGACAGGCCAAATTCAGGGATGGTGGCCTCGAGCATGTGATTGTCTATGGATGCTAATCCATATTAACTATTGGACATTATCTAAAGAAATTCTTTTGAATACTAAATTATTAATATTTAATATTGATATTGTACAATTTAATTAAACAAGGAGTTTTGTACAATATGAAACAAGGAAGCGGTCGGTCAGTCAGGCTGGTGATATAAAAGTAAGTGAAATCTAAATACGTGAATCTGCCAACTTCCTTACCAAGAAACTTTTTGAAAAAAAGGAGCAATACATAAAATCTTTTTTTAGAAAGAACGGATATGAGATTTTATAGAGCATGTACTATTCCCACATTCCATACTTAAGCCAATCGTTGGATCGCGGGTAATCGGGCTGGCAGGATGAAAAATGGGTTGCTATTGTTCTGTTATCTACAAATAGCACCCAAGAGTTCCACAATATACAAATTGACAGGTGGACTTGCGCGTTGGCTTGATCAACATTGCATTTCTAATGTTCTGTGTCATTCAAACAACACTCGAACTTCGGCCATATACAAATTCACAGATGGACTCCAAGGCTAGCGGGCCCAACCTTGCAATTGTTTACAGATGTTGATCCCTATGAACTATGTAACACTACCAAAAAACATTATTTTTAAAACTAAAGTATTAATATTAAATATTGATATTGTACAATTTAATTACATAAAATTATAAAAGGATGTGAAATATCTTATTTCAAATAAAAACCCGTGTATTCGGAAACTTGTGTTCCAAAAATTTTGTATAATATGAAACAGGAAAGAGGTTATTTGAGTTGTTGATATAAAAATGGGTGGAAATCTGAACATGTGTATTCGCCAAGTTCCGCACCTACAAAATTTCGCAAGAAACGAGTTATACATACCAAGTATGTATTTTTATAAAGTATGGGCATGAGATTTTATAGAGCATGTACGCAACCCTCATTTCATACTTGGTCACTTTTTGGATTGTGGGTTCTTGGGATGGATCGCCAATTCTCGAGCTGGGGAGCTCAAAATTGGGCCTTTGTTGCTCTGTTCCCTACAAATAGCACCCAGAGTTCCTCGATATACAAATTAAGGGTTCTCGGCCTGTCGGGCTCAAAGATGGGCATCTATTGCTCTGTATCCTACAAATAACATCCAAAATCCCTCGATATATAAATTGATAGCCAAAGCTACGGATTGGGTCCTTCAACATTGAAATTCTATTTTTTTGTGTCTTCTAAACAACATTTAGAGGAAAGGAGTAATTTATAGTAAAGATGTAATTCTAAAAACTATGAACATGAGATTTTATAGAGCATGCATAGATCCCTAATTCCATACTTAGCCACTATTTGGATGGCGGATTCTCAGGCCGACGGGTTCAAAATTGGGCCTCTATTGTTGCAAGCCTTATAAATAACATCCACATTTCCGCGATATCCAAATTCACAAGCGAACTTGCCAGCTATTTGAATTTTAAAGTCCTCGTGTTCATGTCATAGCACAATTGGACTTGGGCTAGTTTATATTCATTTATTACAATATCAAACATAGAAGCAGTCGGTCAGGATGGTGATATAAAAGTAATTGAAATCTAAAGTCGTGAATCAGCCAACTTTTGCACCTAGAAGTTTTCCAAAAAACGAGTAATACATACTAAGTATGTACTCTTATAAACTATGGACATGAAATTTTTATATAGCATGTACGGATCCCCCATTCCATATTTAGCCACTTTTTGGCCCGCAGGTTCTCGAGCTGGGGGGATGGAAATTGGGCCTCTATTGTTTTGCGCTCTACAAAAAGAACCCACAATTCCATGATATACAAATTGACAAGCGGACCCACGGGCTAGCTGGCTCAACATTACACTTCCATTAATCTGTGTCCTCCAAATAGCACTCGGAGTTCCACGATATACAAATTGACAGATGGACTCGAGGACCGGTGGGTTCAAGTTTTCCATTGTTTACAGATGGTAATCCCTATCAACTATCTAACATATCTAAAAAAATTATTTTCAATACTAAATTATTAATATTAAATATTGATATTGAAGAATTTAATTAGACAATAAAGTTTGTACAATTTGGTCAGGTGAGTGATATAAAAGTTTTTCGACAAATGAGCAATACATAGTAAACATGTACTTTTTACATAGAGCATGACCCATCAACCAAGAACCAACCAAACTTCAAACATGCTGCAAGGAAGTTCCTAGAAGGTTCCATAGAGCATGACCCATCAACCTTTTCACCAAACAATTTGATATACAAAGATAAGACGTTGCCACATTCGTTTTCTCTTGGATCTAGTATATGTTCCCAGTAGAAAATAAGCAGGGCCATGGGATATATGGGGTTTTCTTCCATGCTTCCCATTTTTTGGACCGAACAATCTTATGCACATGCAATCCCAACTAGCCAAGTCCGACAAACATTCATCTGGATGTTCAAGAAATATTGCAGAGACACATGAGGTATTTTTGTTTCCTGCCAAAGTTTGATATATATTTATTTTTTTCCCTTCTTCAGACGATATGAAAAATTGCATTGTCCTCATTTAAGGTGAATTTGTTGTGTATCTGAAGCTCCCGCAACATGTAGACACTGGTTGCCTTTTTCTGTAGATATGTTTCATACGACAACTCTGCCAACTTAGGCAACACATTTTTTAACAAAGGCTGCCTAATCGTACAATGCATGATTGTGTTGCCCATGGTTTGGATGACACCATTGATGTAATGCCCATATATATATGGACAAATTTCACTGCATCGTAGAAAATCAACGTATCATCACTTATCAAAGCGGAGGCAGAAGCGGGAGAGTTTCATTTTGCACATACAGGTTCAAAGGGGGTCGAGTTGAAACTAAAACACCTTCAACCTAGGAACGAGAGCATAGGAATCAATACATTGAACAATATAATACACAACTCCACCCCCGCACCCCTTAAAAAAATAAAAAATAAATAAGCAGACCGCAGAAATTCGTTGCAGGCTATTTCTATAAGCAAAGTGAGGATGATTTTGTGGATATATATGCACAAAAATCGTATATCTAGCTAGTTTCTTCATATCCTCTACGATATCTACTCGCAACTCTATTACAAACATTGCCTGCGTTGTCCAAAAGATCCTTTCTCTAACATCCCTTTTCTTTGTTATATTTTTTAACAACATAAATGGAATTTTCCCTTTATGCAATTGTTGTTCGATTGACGATTTTTTTTTTGAATATGTAATGAACAATTGTAGCTGCAACATGGAACAATGTAGTATTTGTGTAACTTACTCAAGATACATGCACATGCGAAAGTAAAGGACAAAAATGAATATGAAAAGCGGTACCATTTCCTTGTCGTTCTCCGACTGTCCATACATTATATGGAGAATGTGTTCCGAGCCAAGTTTCCTCACCAATGTGACTGTTGCGCCAATCATTTTGATTGGGTAAATATCAGTGCTCTATGCAAGCTGGTTGATAGTCGAGTCCGGGACGAAATGATATTCTCAACAAACACCGAAATGTTTTTCCACAATGCTTGTTTCATTGAGAAAAATAATCCGATCGCAATCACCATGACCATATATTGTTTTTGGCAATATATTAAAAATTGTAATGGATATCCCATTACCCGACAATATCTTTCCTTCATGTTCTTGGACAAGTTGTGGAGTTACAGTCAGTGTCATTGTCATCGTGGCTTCCTTGTCTGTCATGTCAGCACACATAATGGATCTAATTATGTTTGCCTTGTCCAAGTAGGTGCTATAGACGACCATTATGTCCTCTATGAAAACATGTCCAGTTCAGCAGTTGTTCAAGCCCTCTATTGATAGTACTTTGGATGTTACAACTCTAGACCTGGTGACAATTTTTGAACAGAAAAACTAAAGTGAATTGTAGTGTGTATTATTATTATTTTTTTTTCTGTATTTTTTTTTCACTGGAATAAATATACAAGTAGATGCATAGCTTTGATGAACTATGTAGCGAGAGCTTTGCAACCACACCTCTTAGTCTACATAACATGCAACAAGTTCGTTGTCCTGCTTGTACTTGTTGATACTTCTTGCATGTTGCAAACCATGTATTGCAGATGATATCAATATATCCACCATGCCATAGATGAATATATACCCGAGGATATTTGTTTAGTAAACATAGTAAGAGTAGAGAATATTCATCCTTACCTTTGGCCTTGTCGGTTTGTTGATGTCTGGGATGACTGACTATTGATGCCCATGTCACTAGTCAAACTTTTTCTAATGCAAGCATGTGCAAATGAACATCAGGACTAAACAAGCATATGCATTGTATACCATCCATCACAAGGACCAAATAATAGTAAAATTTTATGCATCTAATTTTTTTAAATGGACAAATGTTTGACAGTAAATAAGGCATGAGGGCGGGGCACCATGGCCAATCTATATATCGTTGGACCCCAGAAGACAGGGGAGCAATATTCAACCTGCCATCCTGACACCCACAATTGAGAAAGTATGTAACTATGGAATCAGGTAGAAGAACGACCACATATGTGAAACCGTTAGTCCACCAACAGGCACACCAAGGCATTTTTAGAAAGCACACTAAGCATATGAATTAGAAAACAAAAGGGTTAATAGAAAATGGAAAAAGTAGAAATAGGGAGGGGAGAAAGGCCCATTGCTGCCAAGACATCGTTTTCAATTCTAATATTATATGCCCCCACCCAGTTTGTATATTTAATTTACCAGCACACTTGGTATACATTTTAGAAGATTGTACCACATAACCCTCTGTTGTTGCACAAAACAATTCATCTCCTTGTCCAAGTAACCTGTTCTTTCCAAGGCAACAACGTCGGATATGAAATGGACATTAAGGCAAGTTAGTATGAAGACAAACATCTAAAAGAAAGAGAAACATTTATATTTACCCTCCAAAGAGCCCATCTCCATCTCCAACTATTTTGTTTGTATAAATGTACCAATGCAACAAAAAGACAACGAACATGAAACAAGTTAGTATGCAGGAAGGCATGTAATGAAGATAACTTACCATGTAGGAAGGCACACAACATGTACATATAATAAACTAGGTGAACACATATACAAACCATAAATGAAATACAAAAAAACACAATATGAAATAACAGTACAAGAATGCACATTTCTATATCCTCTTGAATCAATGCAGTCAAGACTCCCTCATTTTCTCCAACTATTATGTTTGTTTGAATGTGGGAATGCATAAAATACAATGAACATGAATGGAAGCTAGTAAATATGTACATAGAGTAAAACAGACTCAACAAATAGTCTAGAAGATAGGCAAACACATGAACCTTTGTGCTTCTCCATCCATGTCTGTAAACATGTAATTGTTTTTCCCCTGCCCAAAAGATATTACAAGCCACAAAATATCACACAATTGCATGTCTGTAGGTAAACAATTTCTGGTTTTATGGGGAAACTTATTTAGATATGCTTCCACCGATGGAAATACATGTTCTTTATTCTCTACACAGACTGTTGTGCCCATGATACAATTTTTTGGTTTTCTATGGCAAACTACCCAGACATGCTTCCAGAAATCCAAATATAATCTTACAGAATCTTTGTTGTACATACCATACCTCAAGCAAAACACAAATTGTATCATGTGCACACTAGTCTATGTAGAGGAGAAAGAACATGTAATGTCATATCAGCACATCTGACCATACATGGTCTATAAATGTAGCCTTAATATTCTTTATTCTAATATAAAAACAACGAATATTTCAATTTCACATGTAATCCATGAACATTTTTGCATGCAACTATTTTCTTTCATGGCAGCACTAAAGAACCAGCAAAATCTCACAGAATAATAGATATCGACCTCGGGAGACAGGAAAAATAACATAACTGCATTTCGACTCCTAGGTGCAGTGGTCGAATACCATAAAGCGCCCCAAAAAACAATAATAATCCAAAAAACAAAAGAAAAAAGAAAATCTCCAACCACCATCGTCGATCCCCAACCCCGCAAGGTCGAATCAAACAAAAGAAAACAGGAAGCACCAAAGACCAAGAAAGCACGAACATGCCAAACTACACCCCCAAGGCCCCAAAGTGTAAACCCGATCTAAACAAACAAAATGAACAACCCACGAACCAATGAACCAGCAAGAACCACTAAGACATCAAACAACATATGTATCTCCAACAATTACGAAACTACAGCCCAAGCATATAAGGAACCGGAAACATATGAGCACCATGCCACTACAAATAAGAAAACATTCTTACTTGCATATTGCAAACACTGAACAAGAAACAAGGAACATAAAATGAAACTATGGCATCGAAACTTACTCTGAAACGCTAAAATGTAGAAGTATAGGTCGACTCGCGAATGAAACAACAATAAGCAACAATCGAGAAACCAACAAAGAAGAAGCACTCACCAAAGTAGTAAACAATGTATCTAGCTTCAAAGATAACAAAATTTCATTGCAAAGGTAGAATAAGGATGAAACATACAATGGTTGTTGAACTGGTGGTGGACAAACAAGACTGTGCAAATTCACTGTAACTATATGGAAAATTTCGAGGAAAAATGTATTCTGAGAAGCATATTTACATAAACATTTAAGGTTGTCAGGTTGTCTAAGGACCTCATGGTATGCAAACATTTTAGTTGTTAGGAATGTTGGAGGATGTCTCCTCCTGTAAACATGTAAGTTGTCAGGCCTATTGAGGCATCTTGATGCAGGAGCATCGACAACTCATCAAGCGAGCTAGCGGAAGCAGAGGACAGCTGGACAAGCCAGCACACAATTTTTGAAATAACTTTGGAATTATTGCACCACTCTTTAATGAAGTCATTTATGAAAAAGCGCACTTTGTATATTGTAATGGACCTTGAGCGGATAGCTCTCGTCCTTAGGTAGATGAGGCATTTAATTTAGTTAATGCTGGTAGATAGGAATTTAATTGTAGATTTGATGGTTTCTAGAGTTCGAGAGGGAAAACGGATATAGACACCCTCATTGTATCATTGTAACATTATGATTCAAGCATTCAGGAGAGAAGAGCATGCGAAGAGCTGTGTATGAAGAACACCCATGTACAGACATTGAATTAATAGAAAGAGCTTGGATTCAATTTCATGGTTTGTGTTATTCTCTGTGTTTATGATGTTATGCTCATGAATGTTTTCTTTCTGTTATACACTTGCTTTTATATGATGTGTATGTGATTTCATGGTTGAATGGAAGTCTTAGAGGGAAGTTGAATGAGTTTCAATTGTTTCTCTAATTGAGCCAAGAGATTCTTGCAAGGAGTGCAGTTGAATTGTCCGCAAGGAGTGCGTCGACAGAAGGGTTCAATTAGAGTTAGCTATTGTTCTCATTCATCTCAGAAGTGCAAAGGCACAGTGCTGTGCAAGAGTGCGCAGGCCAAGGAGAAGTCTCAGAGTTTCGATTTTGAGAAAGGTAATGGAAAGACTGTTGTTGCAGGTTTGTGCACAGAGTTGAGGAACTTCATCACTTAGACGTGGTTGAATATTTGTCACAAGGAGTGCGCGCAAAGAGTTCTTTTGAAGGAACTAGAAGTCGAAACAAGTTCAGAAGGAGAAAACCTTCGAATTCATTGAAGGATAAGCGTAAGGGAAGTTGTCGTCGAAGGTTCGAAAAAGCGCCACAGGTTGGCGAGAAGACAACGAGTTTTGTGGAGAGACACTTCTTCCTTTCCATGGATTTCACAGGGAAGAAACAGACGGTCGGTATTCTTCGAGGATAATCCGCGACATACCGTGGATCATTAGATCTATCGGAGGTGCATGGAGGCTACAGTGTAGGTGTGAAAAAGGTTCGAAGCTCAGGAGGATAGGAGTCGTCGATCGAGATCACGAGGAGTGTAGTTCTACTCGTGTATCGGCACATCGGGAGTTCCTGAGGTAAGACTCCAACTCTTCGAAGCAGAAGTCGCAATATAGCGAGATGCAAAGTCCCGACGATTGCGTGTATTTTGGGGCCACAATAGAGTGACGTGGCAGGTGATGCGGGATATCGACGTTTCGGCTTATCGGGCCTCGGGAGTTGAGGTAGGATTCATTTGGTTGCACGAGTAGCGAAGTCGCGAGGAAGCGAGATCGCGAGTCTCGGCATTCCGGCTCATCAGGTATCGGAGGTTGGAACGACAAGTGGTTGGTGTTGCGAGCTGCGAAGACGCAATAGAGTGAAGTCCCGATAGCAGAGGGAGAAGTCAGCGTTGACTGGTGCATCGGATCTCGAGAAGTCGAGAGTATATTGAGCATCTGTGAACTCACGAAGCCGCGAAGTTCCGATCCTCCGAGTGCTGAAGAGGAGGATTAAGCGAAGAGAATCTGTGGATAAGGAAGACTCCAGATAAGGGATAAAAAGAACCGTTGACGTTCTTTGAGCCGCAAGTGGAAAGAGGAGATCCTGAGGAGAGCGGTCATGCTCCGAGGAGTGCGGTTGCGTCACATCTCAAAAAAAGTGTCAATACATTTCAACAAAAATACATCTGGCAAGGACGTTATAAACTTTGGAATTCTCAATCACTATAAATCTTGGATATCAAAACATTTCAATATGATTAGTACATATCAAAACTTTGGAATATATTCAGCTAGCGAAAAATGCTAATACAAGCATTCAAACTAATGCTAGAATTAATCCAACTACAAGCAATATATAGGAAAAATATATGATTCAAAAAGACTGTATACGAGAAAATTTTTGTATATGTTGCCATATAAAACATTGGGAATATTGAATACAACAATAACACCTCCAATATCTTATCCAATCAGATCAGTACATATATGGTACTTTTTATTATATAAAAATATATGCTTTTAATTCCCCAGCTGCAACAATATGTATTATGTAAATATTTGTGGTTAAATGGAAAAATAATATGTAGTCAACGACTTATCAATCATTATATTACCTCTATGCCTACAACAGGGACTAATAAATAAGATGTTTCAGTCTGTGATTAATAAATTTCCATCTAAAAATCGGTACATGTTGATATATATATATATATATATATATACAACATCATTATTATAGATAAAATACTTGTTTACTTGTATCTCACTAGGTGAATGTTGTTAGGAAGAGTCACCTCGTTACTGCCAGAAAACATGTGAATGAATATATATATATATACTAGAAGCATCATTACAGATAAAGTACTTGTTTACTTGTATCTCACTTGGTGAATATTGTTAGGAAGAGTCACCTCATTACTTCCAGAAAATATGTGAATGAATGGTTTCAATACATCTCTTCTGGCTTCCTTGGAAAAAAGTTTCATGTAACATGAAATTTCCCTCAATCACTCAATCTAACACAAAATATATTTTTGTATCTTTGTTTTTTCCAAGTAATAAGTCGCGTTCATCACCTAAAATAAAATTTTATTGTTGCTTACAATATTATTTGAAGGTTTTAATTATGCCAATAGCTTACACCATCTGAGTTAAATGTCATTTTAATAAAAATAGATAAATAGGCCATGCATGGTGGGATTTAATGAAAAAGGAACATCTTTAACCATAATTTGCATCTTTTTGTATCTTTGTTTTTCCAAGTAATAAGTCACGTTCATCACCTGAAATAAAATTTTATTGTTGATTACAATATTATTTGAAGGTTTTAATTATGCCAATAGCTTACACCATCGGAGTTAAATGCCATTTTAATAAAAATAGATAAATAGGCCATGCATGGCGGCATTTAATGAAAAAGGAATATTTTTAACCATAATTTGTTTGTTAGTAATTAACATTGGTGATTAGCACGTATTAGTATGAACACAACATCTAATTGTTATGTTTGATTATGCTTAATGTAGTATTGGAGTATCCTCGGATGCGGGTGACCACACGTTGGCCTCCACCTCCTCTCCTAGAATGCACCACAGTGACAGGACATGTGCCACCTCAGCCCCCCTCATGTGCCTTAAATACCCTCCCCCCTTGAGAAGAGGCTCATTCACTCTGCCCATGGCCCCTACTCCTCACCCACACACTCTTTGTACTCACCTGCAACTCCTACGCTCCAACTATCCAGTGACCATAATGGTGTCGGATGTGAACCCCCTCCATCCTCGTGCTCTTCCCTCGACCACCTGTGTTCACTCCCCTCATTCTCACCTTCCCTCCCTTGCAAACGATCTTTCAACGCTCCTTAAACAACGTCCCTCTACTCTAATCGCAAGGTGGGGGATTTCCTCAGTGCCCAGTTTTCCCAGTTACTCACCCATGCCTCCTCATTGGTGCGCCACCCCGACCATGGCATGAAGTGGCTGCAGCAAGTGCGCCTCAACAACTCCTCACCTACCCTTCCTAGCCAATTAAGATGGCTTTGATTTCTATGTTCCAGGTTCCTTACGACAATTGCTTCTTGACTGGGAAGAAGAGATCTTTGGCTCCCTCCTGGCATCTCATCGCACCTCCAGGCATCGACGTAGCTACTAGGTGGTCAAAAATATCCTCTCCCATGCCCTCCTCAGCCTCCCTCATGTCTTTGTTCTTATCCCTTACAACTCACCTCCCTCACCCCAATCCCCCACAACTCGCCCTCCTCCGTCTTCTCTGGCCTCCCTAGATAGTTTTCCTCCTCCCTCTGCGACCCATCCCACCTCCTTGATGCCTCTAAAGACACCTAGCAGCAGTGATAAGGTGACTCCTTTAAGCATGGGTGGCACGTTGAAGGCTCCAAACATGCTCATCTTGGTGAAAGTGATAGTTCGAGGCAAGAAAAGCACGCTGAAATCCCCAGGCATGTAGAACTTGCTGAAGGTTTCCGACATCAAAACAACATGCCTTCTGGTCAAGGAGACGTCCTCAGATAACTCCAACTCAGCTAGTGATAGTGACAATGACTTTGGTCGTTGCATATTCATAAAAGAAACTCCTATGGACGACCCCCATTCTTGATGTTCTGGCCTCTGCACCACTTTTCAGGTTTTTCTCAGGTTTTTTATCTTTTTGCAAGCTTCACTAGTTTTCGAAAAAAGACACACGAACCACTAAAATCAAGTTTTTTTGGGGTAACCCTAGTTTCCCATTAGGGGTAGGAAAAATTTCAGCCTGGTTTCCCACTAAGGGCAAGCCCATTTTTGTCCACTCTCAAGGACAATCTCTGTATTTTTCAACTGTATTTTATTGTATTTTAATAGAATAGACATCGAACTTACAAAAACAATGTAGTAATGGAGTATGTCAACCTATCATTTTAGTGAATGAAATGTGAGATGTGGAAGGATGACATTTTGGTGTTGGCATTTCCATATGTGCATTAAGCTCCTGCTTTTCTCTAAAATAGGTAACTAATAGAAATTCCTATCGATGTTCACCATCCATTTCAATTATGAATGTGCTAGATATAAAATAGGTAACTAATAGGAAATTCTATCGATGTTAACTATCCATTTCAATTGTGAATGTGCTAGCTACTAAACATCTAAACTTTTTCATCCCAAAAATATGAAAGAAGATATATACAAATAATAAATTTATTAAGAATTTAAAAAGGTTGAACGAAAACATTTATATGATCTCTTTCATGTTAGTTTTATTAATGCATGATCATATAGACATCGCGGAGAGCAAATACTTGGATGTTCTATGCAAAATTATTAAAACATTCAAAGTTACCAATAACAACATTTATATGCTATATAAACACCGATTCCCATTTAAGTTCACCAATACCAACATTTCTATGCTAGATAATGTCATAGTGGTATTTACTTATAACATTGTCCACCATATTA
>SNQJ01S0056950.1:31483-56738 GCA_010110895.2 Picea sitchensis
TGGAAAAGGAAAGAAATTCCACACAATGAAAATTTTTGAATAGCATTAGTCGCTAAAGAATGCAAAGAAGAATATGAATGGTTAATAGACAGTGGGTGCTCATCTCATATGACCGGAGATCAAAGAAAATTTGTCATCTTGAATAAAAAGGGTGGAAATGTTTCATTTGGAGATGACTCATCTACCAAAATACTTGGAAAAGGAATTGTAAAGCTTTGAAGTGAAAATGTAAAAGAAGGAAAAGTATTTTCACTTCAAAGCTTTACAATTCCTTTTCCAACACCATTTTCCTGATTCACCCCCCCTCTCAGTATCAACACCATAGAGACAATCTACTTGCGAAAACACCAAGAAACAAAGGGATGAGGTATCCAGCCCCTTCTGAAATTTCCAGAACAGATAAGGACGCGGTAATACAACTGCCTAGAAGAGGGGAGGAACTTCTATAATCCTTCCTAGAGTCTTGAAAGCAAGAGAACAACCACTTACAGAGAATATAATCACTATGGCGCGTAGGTCACCCATAGTGGTTACAAGAGGAAGAAAAAACCCGGCCACAAATCTCAGAACTAGAGATACAAAAGTAACAAGAACCTTACCAGTAGGGTAGATAGTGATGTCGCCTCCACTATGAAGAAAACCTCACTGTTGTTATCCTCTCTAAGAAATTGGGGTCGCAGAGTTAGACTTCTGGAGGACCTCTCCACAATAGAATCCATCAACCTAACTAATCCCTTCCTCGGAGAATGAGGTCTGTGGGTATGAATGACCAGGTGATGAGATCGACTCATCACTTCCATATTGGATAGCAGGACAGGTGATGGCCTCAATTGCAATGTATACCCTACCTCCTTTAATTCCCTGGCCAGGATTAAGTGCATATCAGAACTACCCCTCCTTTGGTAATTAATGAGCTACTGAGTAAAGAAGTGCCAATGTGACTCATGGAAATATTTAAACCCAAATCACAGTTAATGTAGTTAATACAATGCACAGTTGACACTACATTCGGACAAGTGGAGCCGAATGGGATGGGTACGTGCATATCAGAGCTAAACCCTAAATCACAATGAATGTAGTTATTACATGTACAGTTGACACTACATTACGAATAGGTGGAGTCGAATAGGATTACTAGCACGGGTGGAGGATTATGAAATATTTGTATTGTGATTTTAACCGGAAGGGTCTTACCTAACCACTATCTCGTATTCAGATACTTTTAAAACTAAATGAGTTTGCCTGTATTTAAACTCTCGCAGAGGATTATAGACTAATACCACTTTTACCTAAGTCTTTTTGGTCCTTTTCATCCTATGAGTATGTGTATGGACTAATGCATGAAGCTTAGGCCATAAAACCCAAAGTCGTTTGTATTGTAAACATATGGTAATGTTTTCTAGGTAGGATTTAATGCGTAATGATTTGGCCATAAAATCCCAATGTCATTTGTATTGTAAACATATGGTAATGTTTCTATGTAGGATCTAACACGTAAGGATTTAACCATAAAATCCCAAAGTCGCTTGTATTGTTAAGACTGTGGTAGTGTTACAGCTACAAACAACTAGGAAAGTAATTATAATGACAGGACTTTAAATAAACATTAAAGTGAGAAGTAAACACTTATTATATAATCGATTAGAAAACTTTAAGTTGAATGGTAAGGACAGTCGACGACAATAAGGACTCTAACAAACTTTCAGACTCAAGCTATATAACAAAATGTTTACTTGCTTGAATCTCGAAACTATTCAAGGATAAAAGTACAAAAAAAATAAAATTATATAGTTTTTTTGAGGTACATTACATATGGTATCAGAGAAAAAGATACAACACTGGGCCTGAATAGGGCCACATTAGTTGCTTAGTATTTATTTCGATTTATGTAAAAATAATAAATCTTATGGTTACAAGAAGAAAGCCCTTTCTGATTTTTTAAATTATGGCAGCTAAGGAGGGTGCAGAAATCAGGATGGAAGGAAATCCATAGCAAGGACCTCCTGGAGATCCAAGACAGAACAGTGATGGAAGCTCACCCACGGAGGTGTTGGAAACAATGAGGAATCTTATTGTTGAACTGCAGGATTTCAAGACCGACAATGAAAAATTGAAGAAAGCACAACAGGAACAACAAGAGATAAATGAAGTCATGTTGCGTAGTATAGTAACCAAGAAAATCCCAAAAGATGATAACCATGATGAAGAGGTCACCAAAAGGGCCTCCAAGAATTCTGGTCCGAAAATAGAAAAAGGAGACAGTTTGTATGAAGGGACACCTTCAGCTAAAGACACAACTATACCAGACAGAAAAAGAAAACAAATAGACCACCTTGAAGGAGAATTTAAAAAGATTAAAGAATCTACCTTTGATGGAGAATCTAGGATAGGAGAAGAAGCTCAGGCATGGTTGTTGGACATCAAAAAATACTTCCAGATCTATAACTATTCCAGCAACATGAAGGTCAGAATGGCCATCTACAATTTGAATGGAAAAGACAGCATTTGGTTGAAGGACCTGAAATTGGCCAATGTCCTAAAGGAGAAACAGTTGGAATGGTTCGATTTTAAGAAGTATTTTAAGAAACAATACCTTTCTGAAAGCTATTATGAAAGGAAGACAAACAATTTTTACGAGTTACGACTCAGACAGATGACGATGGAGGACCTTATAAATAAATTTATGGAACTACTAAGGTTCGTACCATACATCCAAGAGGATAAGTTAAAAATCCAACAATTCTTAAGATGTTTACCACAGTCCTACAGAGACAGAATTGAGTTTGACAACCCCAAATATTTGAGTGAGGTATTCAGGAAAGAACGAATGTGCTATGACCAGTATAAACAACGAGGAGAGTTTCCTAAGGCCTGGAAGGATAAGAAGCAAGATCGAATGAACTAGCGAAAGAAGGGATACCAGCCAGCTCCTTATCAGAATGCAACAAAATTTTTCCCAAGGAATGATTTTCACTCCAATCATTCGAATGTGCAAGGTAGCGGTAAACCGGTAAACCTAGGAACGAAGAAGTTTGGGTACAACTCCCACGAGCCATTAAAGTGTTGGGAATGCGGAGAGCCTGATCTAAGGAGGAACTCTCCATGTTTAATTTCAACAAACATAATTGTTGTTCACAATTTGCAGGAAGCCTCGACAGTGGGAGACATGGGCAGAAGCCTGCATCAGATAAATGCAACCATATATGATCGACAAGCTGACCACTAGTCCTCGGTGGTAGAAATCGAAGGTAAAATCAATGACACTCAAATTTTTGTTTTAATTGACCCTGGAGCTACGTTAAGTTATATTACTCCTGATGTAGTATAGTCGAATAAACTTAAGAAACTGAAGCATGCAAAATCATGGCTTGTATAACTAGCAACAGGTAGTAAAAACAAAGTAGTTGACTTTATTTCTAATTTTGAGTTCAGCTTAGATGGTCAAAAGATAAGGACCAATCTGAACATCCTACCACTAGGATCTTATGATATGATTATCAAGATGGATTGGTTGGAACAACACAAAGAAGTATTAGACTGTTATACAAAGTTACTTAGCTATAAAGATGATTTTGGCACTGTTAGAACAACCCAAGGCATACCAAAACCTGTATCAGTCAGACAAGTTTCCACAATGCAACTCAAGAAATGTATTAGAAATGGATGTCAAGCTTATGCCATCTAAGTGACGAATCTATTAGAAAAAGAAGATAAGCCAAAGTTAGAAGAATTTGTTGTCCTACATGAATTTAGAGACATGTTTGTGGATGAGATACCAGAATTACCTCCTAGATGGGAAATATACTTCTCCATAGACCTACTACCCGGTTGAACCCCTATCTCAAAAGTACCCCACCGAATGAGTCTACCAGAACTGACAGAATTAAAAATGCAATTACAAGAATTGTAGGACAAAGAGTATATCAGACCGAGTGTCTCACCATGGGGAGCACAAGTCCTCTTTGTGAAAAATAAAGATGGTACTCTAAGACTATGTACAGATTATAGACAATTGAACAAACTGACTATTAAGAACAAATACCCCTTACCAAGGATAAATGATCTATTCAATCAAGTAGGTGGGGCCAAGATCTTTTCAAAGTTGGATTTACGATCCGATTATCATCAAGTTAGGATAAAAGATGACGACATAATCAAAACAACGTTTCAGACAAGATATGGACACTACGAATTCGTAGTCATACCCTTCGGACTCACTAATGCACCAACCACGTTTATGTGCCAAATGAACAGTATTTTTAGTCAATACTTGGACAAGTTCGTGGTAGTATTTATCGATGACATTCTGGTCTATTCAAGAATGGAAGAAGAACATAATGAGCACTAAGGATAGTTCTACACACATTGAGGAAACACAAACTGTATGCCAAATTCGACAGGTGTGACTTTTATCAGAAAGAAATACAATATCTAGGACATGTAATTTCAGCAGGAGGCATTGTCGTAGACCCAGAGAAAATAAAATCCATTATGGAATGGTCGATACCCAAGGATGTAGCAGATATCCGATCATTCATGGGAATCACCAGATATTACCACAGATTTATAGAAGGGTTTTCCAAGATAGCCTACCCTATCACTTCATTACAGAAGAAAGGGACCAAGTTTAACTGGTCAGAGAAGTGTCAAGACAATTTCAACAAGATGAAAGGATTATTGACAATTGCACCAATATTGAAGGTAGTAGACCTAGATAAAGACATCATTGTATGTGTTGATGCAAGTAAAGAAGGACTAGGTGGAGTCCTAACTTAGGAAGGACACATTATTTGTTATGAGTCCTGAAAATTAAAAGAACACGAGCGAAATTATGTCACTCATGATTTTGAATTGGCAGTAGTAATACACACCTTAAAAATGTGGCAACACTACATAATGGGCAGGAAATTTCTATTATTGACGGATAATAGCGGGGTGAAATATATATTTAGTCAACTAGATCTTAAAGCAATACAAGCAAGATGGATATCCTTCTTGAGTGAATTCGACTTCGAGGTCAGACACATCAAGGGTAAACAAAATAAAGTAGCATACCCTTTAAGCAGAAGAGTCCATGGGTTATTTGAGATAAATATCAGCAGGGAAGAAAGTGATTTGGAACAAAGGATAAGGATGGCAGGTATTAATGATGGAGATTACACTAAGATAATGACAGAATTACAGAACGATACCACAAACTCAGAAAATTTAGATCTAAGCATCGACAAGAAGGGACTATTACGATTGAAAAACAGGCTTTACATACCAGATTTAGCAGAGTTAAAATTAACAGTTTTGGACGAAGTGCATAAGAAACCATATTCTAGCCATCCAGGTTACCAGAAAACAATAACAACATTTAGAAAACTATTTTACTGGCATAATATGAAGGGAAAACCAACAGAGTACTTGGATAGGTGCCAAGATTGTCAGCAGGTTAAGGCTAAACACCAGCATCCAACTGCCCTATTACAGCCATTACTAGTACCAGAATGGAAATGGGAGGCTATATCACTGGACTTTATTATAGGTTTGCCTAAAACTCAGAAACAGAATGATTTTATCAAGGTTGTAATCGATAAACTCAGTAAGTCTGCAGACTTTATTCCCGTAAAGTCTACTTTTAAAGCTATAAACATTGCTGAAATATTCATGAAAGAATTTTTTAGACTGCATGGTATTCCTAAAATGGTGGTTTTAGATAGAGACGTAAAATTTACATCTTCTTTTTGGAAGGAATTGTTTGCAAGGATAAACACTAACTTGAATTTCAGTACGAGATATCATCCACAAACGGATTGACAGACCGAAAGAACAAACCAAATCATAGAGGATATGCTTCGCATGTACATAAGAACAAAACCGAGCAAGTGGGAAGACTCCCTGCACTTGGTAGAATTCACATATAACAATGGGTACCAAACTTCAGCTAAGTTGAGCCCTTTTGAAATACTGTATGGAAGAAAGTGTACGACTCCAATTAGCTGGGATAACCCGGCTGATAGACTCATGGTTGGACCAGAGATGCTCCAAGAAATGGAGAACATGGTAAGAAAGGTACAACAAAACTTGAAAGAAGCACATGACATACAGAAGAGCTATGCAGATCAGAAAAGAAGACACTTGGAATTTCAAGTGGGAGACCATGTTTATTTGAAGGTCAAAGCCCGAAAGAGCTCATTGAAGTTAGGGAATTGTGCCAAGATGGCACCTAGGTTTTGTGGGTCCTTCAAGATACTAGCTCGAATTGGACCCATAGCATATCAACTTGCACTTCCAGCTAATCTAATAATTCATAATGTATTTCATGTTTCGTTGCTGAAAATGTATATTCATGACCCTACTCATAGGATTGATTGGAACTTGGTACAGGTGGAACCCGAAGGTGAGTTCCAGGTGGAACTACTGTGCATTCTGGACCGGAGAGAAATAACACTTCGGAACAGATCAATCGCTCAGGTAAATGTGAAATGGAAGCTCTTTAGTCCTGAGGAGGCCACTTGGGAGTTGGAGGGAGATTTGCAGAAATATCAACCAATCTTGTTTCAGGAAAGGAACGGAAACTGAGGATAGTGTTTTACTGAAGAGGGAAAGGATGTGACATCCCCAAAAATAAAATATTTTTGAAATTAAAAATTTGTTGGAAATTTACTCCATTTTTAGTAAAATCGAATTTGGAAAATTTTTGCCATTTATGGAAATTTCAAATTTCAAATTTGGTAATTGTAATTAATTATTTTGACTATTGGGAAGAGACCTGATTTGACCCAACTAACTATTTGACTATGACACTTGTATGAAAACATAATATTTTATATTGATTGCAAGAGGACAAATGGAACAACCATGTTAAATTTAGCTGACCATGACTCCATGAGTGGGGAACATATTGGAACTACCTCTGGGGTGATTATTAGAAGTGGAAAATCAGTGATTTGGCCATTGGCAGCCACTGAAAATCAGGGATTTAGAAAGCTGCAAAAATTCCCAAGGGAGGGAAAAGACCTAGGAAAATGATAAATAGCATATGAGAGGAGGCAGGACGTTGCCAAGTATGTTGGGGAAGGAGTCTATTGATTTACTTGTTGTTATGAACATTGCTTGAGTGTGGGGCAAGGCAAACTACTAGAGTTGTAGGAAATTGCTGGAGAGAAGTTTTTCCAAGTTCTCCCTCATGGATTCATGGTTAGGATAGGGGGTGAATCGGGCAAGTAATTTGGCTAGCTTGTTCTATAGTTGGGAGGAACGTGGTTGTTCCCTTTGTCTTTCAGTGTATTATTTTAGATATGTTATTTCTGTCCATTCTCTGGATGAATGTTAAATGGTTACATAGTTGATAGAATGCATCTGTTAATTCTAATTAGGAATAATATTAAAGATGAAATATCGAATGCGTCCTATTGAAACTTAGGAACTGCTAGAATGTCTTCCCACTAGTTCGGAATGGATTATCTTTGTTGTATCTCATTTATGTTATGAATACTAGTCCCCGAAATTATACTAGATGAAAAGATTTGCCTAGTCAATTATTAAATAAGATTTGTGTTGTGGTTTGATTACTACTGTAGTAAGGTAAAGCATTGTCATTGAAAATCCCACAAGTAAAATGCAATGCAAATTTGAGTTTACCTATATATTGAATGTAAATGGAAAACTGCATAGTGTATAGATATAAATATATATATGTACATACACATATTTTCGGATATATAAAATCACGCGCACTAGTAGAGTAATTAACTAAGATTTCTTCCATGTACCAGCCTAAAAGTGATTATTTTCGAGAGATAACCCTAATCGCAAGTGTCTAAGATTTATATGTATATTTAAAGTACGGAAGTGATCTTGCGAATACCAAAAACCACCTACAACACTTACACATCTTTATATCAAACCGGTGTTTAATGAAAAGTTATAAGATGAAATGTTGGGAAATTCTTTGCAGTGAATTGGATTAACACAATTTAATTACAAGAACTAATCATGAGAGGCGTGAAGGCCCAAGGAAGAGGGGACATCCTGAAACTTAGCATATACCCCTGAGTAAATTCATAACTGTGTAAATAAACCATAATCACCTAGAATTTTCAAAGGAAAGCCTTTAACACAAAGTACAGTAAGTGAAAATTGAATTCATTTACCATCTTGCAATCCGGAGTCAAATATAAACAAGACATACATATAGCCGGCAATAGTCGAGTACCTTTTTCTTTTCCAAAAATCCTTTCGAGGAAGTAGCCAATATGACACTAGTATATTAAAATAATAAAATAACCAGTATGCCAACACAAGTAGGCGGAAGGGAAACCCTAATTCTTTTAATATTACTTATCTCATTCGGAATTGAAACAAATGAACATACCATACAGTGTTTTATTTTCCAACCATAGAAATTTCCATCACAAGACGAGTTACCCATATTCAACGATACCAAAACCGGAACAGAACTACACAGTAAATAAAAGGACTGGAAAGGGACCATGCCCTTCCTTTAGAAATAAAGGAATGAGACAGTGAGAGATACAGGCATGGAACCCGAGTACCTTTATGTCCAAGGAAGGATGGGGATATCCGAAGCTACTACCGATGACTCTGCAAAATTCATATAAATAAAATATTAGTAACTAAACATTCCATTGAAATATTAGAATTATATGAAAGGAGGTTGAATGCATTTATCTACAGAATGGAAATACATCATTGACATAACCTGTACTTATCTTGGATTTTTCCATGGGCATGATCCATCTCCCAGCCGTGGTCGTCCACCAGCCAAAAAGGGGAGGAGCGAGATTGATTAAGCTGATGGGTACCCTCGCATCAAAACAAGGTCCCATAATTAGTTACAACATCCAGTTCAAAAAGAGAGTTATACAAGAAAATTACATCTTTTGTAAATATAACAATAGTCCAGCACCGATTCTAGAGACATTAAACAGAGATTGAATATATTCTAAGGTATAGACAAGATACAGATAACTACTAAATGAAATCTTCGTGAAGAGATAAAATCGAAGATACAATTAACATGAATGTTAGATATAGGAATCTGTTCCTTTAAAAATTTACAAAGAAAGGATTTAAGTAATACATAATGAATTAATCTATCGATAGACCATAGTAAGTCATTACAGAATCCGTAAATAATTTACCGGTTATATGGTATACAAGCGAAAGGGGCCCTTTGAGGTAGAAGAGTGGAGCTGGGTTGGGAAAACCCTATTCAGACACTAAACAGAGTATAACCAACCACGAAGAAAGTTTAGAGCCAACGAAACAACAAAAATTCATTAATATAGACAAGGAAATACTACAGTTACAGTGCAACGCCCTCATCGTAATAAATGTAGTTTCTGGAATGGAATCTGGGAAACCCTGCAGAAGATCAATACCAAAAAATGATACAGGATAGCGAAGCAAAGTGGAAAACGTCATGCCCTAGAGACAATCTACTTATGAAAACACCAAGAAACAAAGGGACGAGGTATCCATCCCCTTCGGCAATTTCCAAAACAGATAAGGATGCGGTAATACAACTGCTTAGCAGAGGGGAGGAACTTCCATAATCCTTCTTGGAGTCTTGACAACAAGAGAACAACCACTTATAGAGAGTATAATCACTACGGCGCGTAGGTCACCCATAGTGGTTGCAAGAGGAAGAAAAAACTTGGCCACAAATCTCAGAACTAGATATACAGAAGTAACAAGAACCTTACCAGTAGGGTAGATAGAAATGTCGCCTCCACTATGAACAAAACCTCACTTTTGTTCTCCTCGCAAAGAAATTGGGGTTGCAGAGTTAGACTTCTGGAGGACGTCTCCACAACAGAATCCATCAACCTAACTAATCCCTTCCTCAAAGAATGAGGTATGCAAATACGAATGACCAGGTGATGAGATCGACTCATCACTCCATATTGGATAGCAACAAAGGTGATGGCCTCGACTGCAACGTATACCCTACCTCCTTTAATGTCCTGGCTAGGATTAAGTGTGTATCGGACCTACCCCTCCTTTGTTAATTAATGAGCTACTAAGTAAATAAGTGCCAGTGCGACTCATGGAAATCTTTAAACCCAAATCATAGTAAATGAAGTTAATACAATGCACAGTTGACACTACATTCAGACAGGTGGAGATGAATGGGATGGGTAAGTGCATATCGGAGATAAACCCTAAATCACAATGAATGCATTTATTACATGTACAATTGATGCTACATTACAAACAGGTGGAGCCAAATAGGATTACTAGCATAGGTGGAGGAATATGAAATATTTGTACTATGAGTTTAACTGGAAGGGTCTTACCTAACCACTATCCCATATTCAGATAATTTTAAAACTAAAGGAGTCTTCCTATATTTAAACTCTTGCAGAGGAGTATAGACTAATACCACTTTTACCTAAGTCCGTTTGGTCCCTTTCAACATATGAGTATGTGTATGGAACGCATGAAGCCTAGGCCATAAAACCCAAGGTCCTTTGTATTATAAACATATGGTAATGTTTTCTAGGTAGCATCTAATGCGTAAGGATTTGGCCATAAAATCCCAAAGTTGTTTGTATTGTAAGCATATGGTAATGTTTCTATGTAGGATCTAACGCGTAAGGATTTGGCCATAAAATCCCAAATTCATTTGTATTGTTAAGACTGTGGTAGTGTTATAGGTACAAACAACTAGGAAAGTAATTATAATTACGGGACTTTAAATAAACATTGAAGTGAGAAGTAAAAACTTATTATACCGTCGATTAGAAAACTTTAAGTTGAATGGTAAGGACAGTCGATGACAGTAAGGACTCTAACAAACTTTTAGACTCAATATATATAACAGAAATCCTACTTGCATGAATCTCAAAACTATTCAAGGATAAATGTACAAACACAATTTTTTTTTAGACAATTGTTTTGAGGTACATTACATCAATATATGGCTTGAACAACCACCAAACTCGACAAGTGTTCGTTGGGAAGATAATCGATGTCTATAGCACCTACTTGGACAAGGAAAACAAAAGTAGATCCATTATGCATGCTGACATTATAGACAAGGACACCATGCTGACACTGACTGTTCCTCCACAACTTCCCCATAAACATGCAGAAAAGATATTGTCGCGTAATGGGATATCCATTACAAATTTTAATCTATTTCCCAAAAAAATATATGACCGTAGTGATTGTGATCGAATTATTTCTCTCAACGAAACAAGCATTGTGGAAAAAATTCTCGTTGTTTGTTCAGAATATTGTTTCATCCCGGACTCGACTATTAGCCAGCTTGCACAGAGCACTGATATTTACCCAATCAGAACGATTGGGGCTGTTGTCACACTAGAAATTTGGCTCACAACATATTCTCCATATAAAGGATGGAGAGTCGGAGAGGGACAAGGCAATGTTACCACTTTTCATATTCAATTTTTTCCTTTCCTTTAGCATCTGCATGTAGGTCGAATAAGTTACACAAATATTGCACTATTCCATGTTGCAACTACAATTGTTCGATATGTATTCAGATTTGTTTTCGTCAATGGAACGACAATTGCATAAAGGGAATATTTTATTTATGTTGTTCAAAAATATAAAAAAGAAGAGGGATGCTAGAGAAAGGATCTTTTGGACAACCCAGGCAATGTTTGTAAGAGAGTTGCGAGAATATATAGTAGAGGATCTGAAGAAACTAGCTATCTCTACAACTGTTGTGCATATACATCCACAAAATCATCCTCACTTTGCTTATAGAAATAGCCTTCAACAAATTTTTGCGCCTGTTTAATTTTGTTTTTTTTTTAAGGGGAGGGGGGGTGCAGTTGTGTATTATATTATTCCATGTATTAATCCCTTTTCTCACGTTCCTAGTTTGAAGGTATTTTAGTTGCAGCCAATGTGTACTCAACCTCCTTTGAGCCTGTATGTGCAAAATGCAACTTCGTTGCTTCTGCCTCTACTTTTATAAGTGAAGATACATCTGATTGTCTGTGATGCGGTGAAAAATGCCGAGATATATATGGACATTGCATCAATGCTTTTATCCGAACTTTGACCAACACAATCATGCATTGTACAACTAGGCAACCTTTGTTACAAAATGTTCTTCCTCAATTGGCAGAGTTGTCATATGAATCATATCTACAGGAAAAGGCAAGCAGTGTCTACATGCCATGACAACTTCGGGTACACAAAAAATTCACCTTAAATGAGGACAACGCAATTTTGCATATCGGTTGAAGAAGGCGAAAAAATATATATATCAAACTTTGGCAGGAAACGAAAATACCTCATGTGTCTCTATAATATTTGTTCAACATCCAGATGAATGTTCATTGGACTTAGCCCATATCTCTGTAATCCCCATATATCTCATGGCCCCAGTTATTTTCTACTGGGATCATATACCCTATGCAAGAGAAAATCAATTCGGCGACGTCCTTTCCTTGTATATCAAATTGTTTGGTGCAAAGGTCGATGGGTTCTTCTCTATGGAACCTTCTAGGAACTTTTCTACGACTTGTTTGAAGTTTGGTTGGTTCTTGGTTATCTGATTTGTCTATCAATTTTTATGTTGTGGAACTCCAACTCTTATTTGAAGGACATGGATCAATATAATTGAATTTTTTAGCTAGTTGGCCTGCAGATCCGCCTGATAATTTCTATGGCGTTGTGACTCAAATGTATTATGTGGCTTGCTTTAGAAGATTTCCTTGATCGATGAACTTGGTCAAATTATTGTTCTAAAATAATTTGAAATCAACGAATATATAGTGTGCAAAGTGAAACTGTTGTATCATAGCAACAAGAGGCTCTTAAAATTCAAATTGGTCATTGTTTTGGCATTTTTTCTTATTCAGTGAACTTGGTAAAATTAATATCCTGGAATAATTTGAAATCAACGAATATATACTATGTAGAGTGAAATTGTGATATCATATGAACAAGAGGGCCTTAAAATTCAAATTGGTCCTTGTTATTCTTGCAGTGATAGAATTTAAAAAAACTTTCTTTTGTTTCCTTCATTTTTTTAAAAATAAGCGATTTAACATCCTTTAATAATTTAATGTAATTCACTTGTACAATATCGATAGTTAATATTAATAATTTAGTATTTGAAAATAATTTTTTTATATAAATTTAGATAGGATGAGAATCCCTAAACAATTTCAATCTTGAACCCGCCAGAAATGGAGTCCGCAAGTTCGCCTGTCAATTTGTATATCACGGAAGTCTGGGTGATATTTTCAAGACACAGAACAAAGGCGCTAAAATTTCAGCTCGGCAGGCCGAGAACCCGCGATCCAAAAAGTGCCCAAGTATGGAACGAGGGATCCTCATATGCTCTATAAAATATCTTATCCATACTTTCTAAACATACATGTTTACTATGTATTGCTCGTTTGTCGAAAAACCTTTATATCAGTTGCCCGACCAGATTGTACAAACTTTCTCGTCTAATTAAATTCTGCAATATCAAAATTTAATATTAATAATTTAGTATTGAAAATATTTTTTTTAGATATGTTAGATAGTTGATAGGGATTAGCATCTGTAAACAATGGTAAACTTGAACCCTCCAGCCCTCAAGTCCATCTATCAATCTGTATATCACGGAACTCCAAGTGTTATTTGGAGGACATGGAACAATGAAACTGCAATGTTGAGCTAGCCATCTCACAGGTCTTCTTGTCAATTTATATATCGTGGAATTGTGAGTGGTATTTGTACAACCTAGAACAATAGAGGCCCAATTTTCATCTCGCCAACCCCAGATCCCCCGATAAAAAAAAGGGGCTAAATATGGAATTCATATGGGATCGCTACGGGACAATAAAAGTGCAATGTTCAGCCAACCGGCCCAAGTTCGCCTGTCAATTTGTATATTGCGGAAGTCTCCATGCTATTTGTAGGGAACGAAACAATAAAACCTCAATTTTCATCCCACCAGGCCTCAAACCCGTTATCCAAAAAGTTCCTAAGTATGGAATAAGGAATCCACATATGTTGTATAAAATCTCATGTCCATACTTTATAAAAGTACATGTTTACTATGTATTGCTTGTTTGTCAATAAACTTTTATATCAGTCGATCCACCAAAATGGACAAACTTTGTCGTCTACTTAAATTCTACAATATCAATATGTCATATTGATAATTTAGTATTGAAAATAATGTTTTTAGATATGTTAGATAGTTGATAGGGATTGCCATCCGTAAACAATGGAAAATTTGAACCCTCATTCCATATTTAGCCACATATTTTGATTAGGGGCTCTCGACCTGGCTGGATGAGCATTGCNTCATATTGATAATTTAGTATTGAAAATAATGTTTTTAGATATGTTAGATAGTTGATAGGGATTGCCATCCGTAAACAATGGAAAATTTGAACCCTCTAGCCCTTGAGTCCATCTGTCAATCTGCATATCGCGGAAGTCCGAGTGTTATTTGGACACAGAACAATGAAAGTGCAATGCTCATCCAGCCAGGTCGAGAGCCCCTAATCAAAATATGTGGCTAAATATGGAATGAGGGATCTGCATATGCTCTATAAAATCTCTTGTCCATACTTTCTAAAAGTACATGTTTACTATGTATTGCTCGTTTGTTGGAAAAATTTTATATCAGTCGCTCGACCAGATTGTACAAACTTTCTCCTCTAATTAAATTTTGCAATATCAAAATTTAATATTAATAATTTAGTATTGAAAATAATTTTTTTAGATATGTTATATAGTTGATAGGGATTATCATCTGTAAACAATGGAAAAGTTGAACCCACCATCCCTCAAGTCCATCTATCAATCTGTATATCGTGGAAATTCAAGTGCTATTTGGAGGGCATGGAACAATGAAACTGCAATGTTGAGCCAGCCAACGCATAGGTTCGCTTACCAATTTGTATATCATGAAATTGTGGGTGGTGTTTGTACAACGCGGAACAATAGAAGCCTAATTTTCAACCCGCCAGCCCCAGAGCCCCCGATCAAAAAAATGGCTAATGGAATTCACATGGGATCGTTGCAGCACAATAAAAGTGCAATGTTCAGCCAACCAGCCCGAGTCCACCTGTCAATTTGTATATCGTGGAAGTCTGGGTGCTATTTGTAGGGCACGGAACAATAAAACATTAATTTTCATCCTGCCAGGCCATGAACCTGCGATCCAAAAAGTGCCTAAGTATGGAATAAGGAATCCGCATATTTTCTATAAAATTTCATGTCCATACTTTATAAAAGTACAAGTTTACTATGTAATGCTTGTTTGTCAGAAAACTTTTTTATCAGTCGGTCCACCAAAATGGACAAACTTTGTCCTCTACTTAAATTCTACAATATCAATATGTAATATTAATAATTTAGTATTGAAAATAATGTCTTTTGATATGTTGGATAGTTTATAGGGATTTCCATCCGTAAACAATGGCAAAATTGAACCTGCCAGCCCCCGAGTCCATCTGTCAATCTGCATATCACGGAAGTCTGAGTGTTATTTGGAGAACATGGAACAATGAAAGTGAAATGTTCATCAAGCCAGCCCGAGAGCTCCCGATCAAAAAAGGTGTCTAAATATGGAATTAATACAAGAACGCTACGGAACAATAAAAATGCAATGTTCAGCAAAGCAATTTGTAATTCCTCCTGTCAATTTGTATATTGTGGATGTCTGGGTGCTATTTGTAGGACACGAAACAATAGAGACTCTTTTTTCAGCCCGCTAGACCGCGAACCCGTGATCCAAAAAGTGCCTAATTATGGAATGAGCGATCCGCATATGCTCTATAAAATATCATATCCATACTTTATAGAGAGACTCATGTCCACAAGTCTGCCTACGAATTTGTATACCGTGGAAATCTAGGTGCTATTTGTAGCACACAGAACAATAGATACTAAATTTTTAGCCTACCAGGTCGCGAACCCACGATCCAAAAGGTGCCCAAGTATGGAATGAGGGATCCACAAATGTTCTATAAAAATAAAAATGCAATGTTCAACCAAGCAGTCGTAGGTCCTCCTGTCAATTTGTATATCGCAGATGTCTAGGTGCTATTTGTAAGACACAAAACAATAGAGACTCTATTTTCAGCCCGCCAGATCGCGAACCTCCAATCCAAAAAGTTCCTAAGTATGGAATGAGGGATCCACATATGCTCTATAAAATATCATCTCCATAATTTATATAGAGACTCATCTCTTCTAGTCTGCTTGTCAATTTCTATATCGCGGAAGTGTAGGTGCTATTTGTAGGACACAAAACAATATATACTCAATTTTCAACCCGTCGGGCCGCAAACCTGCAATCCAAAAAGTGCCCAAGTATGGAATGAGGGATTCACATATGTTCTATAAAATCTCATGTCCATACTTTATAAAAGTACATCTTTACTATGTATTGCTCATTTATCGGAATACTTTTATATCACTTGGAATACTTTTATATACAAACTTTCTCGTCTAATTAAATTATGCAATATCAATATTTAACAGTAATAATTTACCGCAGGTCCGCTTGTGAAATTGTATATGGCGGAATTTTGGCTGTTATTTGTAGAGAGCAGAACAATAGATGCCCAATTTTTTGCCCGCTAGCCTAACAACCCCCGATCCAAAAAAGTGGCTAAATATTGAATTAATACGGAATCACTATGGGACAATAAAAGTGCAACGTTCAACTAGAAAACCCGCAAGTCCGCCTGTCAATTTGTATATCATGGAAGTGTAGGTGCTATTTGTAGGACACGAAACAATAGAGGCTCAATTTTAAAACCGCCAGGCCGAGAACCCACAATCGAAAAAGTGCCTAAGTATGGAATGAGGGATCTGCATATGCTATAAAAAATAACATGTCCATACTTTATAAAAGTACAGGTTTACTATGTATTGTTCATTTGTCGCAAAACTTTTAAATAACTTGCCCAACCAGATTGTACAAACTTTATCGTCCAATAAAATTATGCAATATCAATATGTAATATTAATAATTTAGTATTGAAAATAATGTCTTTAGATATGTTAGATAGTTGATAGGGATTGCCATCCATAAACAATGGCAATCTTGAACCCGCCAGCCCTCGATTCCATCTGTCAATCTATATATCGCGGAACTCTGAGTGCTATTTGGAGGAAATGGAACAATGAAAGTGTAATGTTGAGCCAACCATCCCGCATGTCTTCTTGTCAATTTGCAAATTCTGCGACATACAAATTGATGGCCGATATCTCTCACTGAGATGTAATATGACCATCATCTTTTCACGTCTTCTTGGTATATCTTCTGTCATTTTTCTTTTGTAACCCGCCCGATCGCTTTCCATAATTTAGTATTTCTTGGAATCAATTTCTCCATCACCACTACCTTCGTAATTGTTTCGAGATATGCAATAATTAATATTTAATGCTAGTAGCCATCCTGCAGGAACCGTTAAGATTTTCATATTCGGAGAAAATTTATCACTACTACGAATTAAACTAAGATTTGTGCACAAGTATGTTATCCTTTACAAGTATTCATTTCAAAGGCGATGCAATCTTATTTTTTTGTGCACTGACGGGTTGGTGCTTTTAAGAAATTTCTAATTCTTAATCTATTTTCACCGTCACCACCACCTTCGCACTTTTTTCTAATTGTGCAATTACTGAGTTGTGATGGTGACAACTCATTCCGCACGAACCCTAGAAATTTTCATTGATTAGTGAAAGGCTCGAGGAGATATTCCATTGATATGCATTAAACCATAATTGGCGTAGGGTTATATTATCCCTCCCCAGTTTTCATTTCAAACATCGTCTCGAGAAAACGAAAATTCTTAATAACTTCTGGCAGTAGTTCTCTCCACACACTGTAAACACATTGGGGCATAATGGCCAGAGGTTCCACTATTCCAGGGAATATTCTTACTATTCATCTCCCTCCGCCCAGGAGAAAAAAAGGAGATGGTCCCTTGGTACACTGAGAGATATATTTCAAGCCAAAAAATTCCATGGCAACCCTGACTGTTCAAAGAACCAACCCAATTGCATTCATGGTTGTCGTAGAAGTTGATGCCATGAATTCTGAGCTGGAAGAAGATGATCTGATGGACGAACCATAATGAACGAAACTTCCTGACTCGTTGATTCTTGTCATGACAACACTAAAAGGAGTTTCAGAAAATAAACTGATGGTGAAAGAAAACTACTTTCCAACACAAAAGTAGGAATCCCAAAGGTCCAAATTAGTCCATTCTGGGTGGAAGAGTTTCACTGTAAAGAAATAATATGTTGATGCTCCCAGAGATATATTTTAAGACAAAAAATGATTGATTAACATCTTCAAGAATCAGGTCCAAAAATCTCACTACTGCAAGGCATTTTCCTACTAGTCATATCCTTCTGCCCAGAATCGACTAATTTGGGCCTTTGGAATTGCACGTGAAAGTTGTGCTATTGAATTTTTTTTGACTATGCAGAGGCGGTTTCAGCTAAGGGCTATTCTAGTTTCCTTGCAACCATTTTCGTCTTCTTCCTCACGGGAAGCTTGTGAAAAATATCAATTTCATCACAGGATGATTCATGGAGGAGAAAACTGTAAGGATCTTACATACTACGGATCCCATGCCTGTGTTTGTCGTAGATACCTTCAATTTTTTGACTCGAAGAACTGGGTCCAATTTATAAGGATAGATGTACAATACTCGGTGTTTTTCTTATTTTTTTAAATGGATTTTCTATTAAAATATATTTTCCTTCGACTCTTCATTGTTGCCTATTTTCTGGGTTTAACACATGTTCTAATTGGCATGGTTCAGTGCTCTCGTACTTCTTCGATATTGTGTTTACTTAGCTTATATTTTCTAAGATGGAACATTTAACAATTATATGCCAATGTACTATGTGAATCCACCATCCTTTTATGCAAACAAAAAATGGATTACACAGTTTCAAACCAACATTCAATTCTATTCGTAATGTAGATAGAACATAGCAATACCAATGTACAATGTTGCAGCAAAATCATTTTTTTTGTTTCTAGACATGCAATTATTAAGTTTTAATGCTAAAAACCCATAATGCAAGAAGTTTAATACTTGAGTTAATATGTTTCACTCATGGAAGAATGTATCAAGAACAAAGTTACACCCAGACATTCCAATAAAATCTAATTTTCAACAAAGCATTTGCTAAAAATTAGTAGAAAATGAAGTTTAGTAGTTAAGTTAATATGCTACAGTCATGGAAGAATGTATCAAGAACATAGTTACATGCACACATTTCAATAAAGTCTAATCTTCAACAACGCATTTGCTGACAATTAGTAGAACATCATGGTTTTGTAACAATGGGGCTTCTTTGAAACCGATTCACGCTTACGAAAACTTCCTTCCACCTTTCTATTTTCCCACTCTTTTATTCCCTCTAGTTTCTCTTCCTGGTTACTTAATCATTATTTCCCAAAAATGCCTTGCTCCATAGTTTCACGGATTCACACATTTCCAACAACTGCTTCCCCTTTATTTAAATTGACCCTCTATTTTTCCCTATCCCACAACTGGCACCCAGTGTTCTGTGATATACAAATTGACAGTCGGACTTGCACACTGGTTGGGTCAACATTGCACTTCTACTTTTACATGACCTCCAAACAACATTCAGAGCTCTGCAATATACAAATTGATAGAGGGGCTCCAGTGTTGGGGGGCTGAAGATTGCCTTATTTGGATTTGTCGGCTACCTCACTAATAGAATGCCTTGGAGTTTGTCGATATACAAATTGACATGCAAAACATACAAACACAAACCAAATAAACACGCAACTCGTGTTCCTGGTCATTGTTTTTTGTTTCTACCAACTTCGAAATTCTTTCCAAGTATATATCTTTCCACGAAAATGGGATATATGTTACAGATGTGAATATATTGGTCCTTTTTTTTCCGTCTTCTATACTTGTCCAAATATCCATTTCTCTTTTCCCTAAACTTTATATTTTCCCTCACTTATTCATTCCTTCGAAAATGTATGGTTGAGCACGTGGGCGGTCTTGTGGGTTCACAGATGCACTCGTGCTATTTTATTGTGGCACCGACTGAACGTTTCCCCATTCCATACCCAGAAACTTCTTCAACCGTGAATTCCTACTAGGCGGTCTCTACATTGGACTTTTTTTGATCCATGGCCTACAAACAGTACCATCACTTATGTGATATAAAAATTTTAAATCGTTCTTAGATCATACCCTCTTCCATATTACGGTCCACTTGTCATACTCTCTTCCATGGTGCACAATTTTTCACTAAAAAATTCCAAGAAATACAATTTAACCATCAGGTCCTGGAATATTTAGTGGAACTATTATCACCCCATTTTCACGCCTTTCTGTCTGCTTTCCATACTTCTCCATTTTTTCAAATTTATTTCGTGGATCGCCTATTTGGCGGGTTGAAGAAATATTCAGTTCATAGTCATTGTTTCCTGTGCCCGCACTCCTTTGCAATTAGTAGTTTTCAATTATATATAATATCTTATTGATACACATGAACTAAGAAATTTCCCTCTTCCATACTTAGCCACTTTGTCGGAATTCCGCAAATATACAAACCGATCGCTGAACTACCCCATCATGATTTCTTCCGTTTTACACATTTTGCACTAAAAAAATTTAAAACATGAAATTTAGCCATGCAACACTCGGTTGTCATGAATATCCCCGTAACACTTTTTTGAATCCTATCCGACTGCTTTTCAGAGATTTCCATTCTTTCCTCGCTCTTTGACGTCTCTACCACCTTCGCACTTGTCTATAATAAAAGAAAATAAAAAAATTTATATATATATATATATACATCTTGTTTCTAAATATGGAATTACTAACATTTAATTCTAACAAGTCATCATGCAAAAACCATATAGATTTCCATTGATGGGTGAAAGGCTCACTAGCATAATTGGGTCATTTTGTGATGGTTGTTTCGACACTCTTGCGACGTTATGTCGTTGACATTGCGACGAATTTGGATTCTTTGAAACATCATTTTATGTCATGTGGAAATTGCGACAAACTTGAACAAACATCACAAGAGCGACAACATAGGCAATTGCGACAAAAAATAAATATCATCATCAATACAACAATATAGAAAAACTATGTGAAACCAACATTTCATCTCAATTGCGACACCCATTGTGACACCCATTGCGACAACAACTTTCGTGGTTTATATAGAAAAATTGTCGCAATAATTTAATTGGTTGTCACACCTGCATGACAACTTTCCATTGTTTACATAGAAAAATTGTCGCATCAATTAAAGTTGTCGTCATGTGTGCTATGACAATTTTTCGTTGTTTATATAACAATACCATTGCATCAATTGAAGTTGTCATTGCACGTGCGGCGACAAATTTCCGTTTTTATATAGCAAAATTGTCGCAACAATTGAAGTTGTTGTCACACGTGCGACAAGAACTGTTCGTTTTTATACAGCAAAACTATCGCAGCAATTGAAGTTGTCATCGCACGTGTGATGACAACTTTTCATTTTTATATAGCACAACTGTCACAACAATTGAAGTTGTCGTCGCACAGGCGACGACAACTTTTCATTTTTATATAACACAACTGTCGCAACAATTGAAGTTGTCATCCCATAGGCGATAACATATTTTTGTTGTTTATACAACAAAACTATCGCAACAATTAAGGTTTTCATTGCAATTGCGACGACCAATATTTATTTAAATATATATAAATATATATATATATTAGGATGCAATTTTGATATTAATATTAATATTACCATAATAATTTTTTAATTGATATGTGCTCCATTACTAATACTTTAACAGACAATTAATGAAGTCGAAGAACATGACTTCTCTGAGCCGCTAAACCTAGAATCAGATTCCCTCTCTGTCAAATACATGAAGAATCTGTTGACCATCTGCTCCTCAATTGCCCCTTTGAAAAATAATTTTGGTAGCATGCCCTGCCAAGAGGGATCCCTTCTGACCAACTCCCTCCTGACATACCCACTCTGATAAAAACCTGGGCCACCCTCTGTCCTTCCCCTCTCAAGGCTAACCCTGAAATAAAGTGTTATTGGATGTCCCTCCCTAAATTCATCCTTTGGAAAAAATTTCTCGAAAGAAACTCCAGAATCTTTTGAAATATGACTATTTCGCCCGACATCATTTTTGTCGAAGCCAAAGCTCTATTGGGAGACTCCCTCTGCTACATTTGGCCTTGCACCAACTCCCTTTCCCTCAACTACCGTGATAAATATTGGATCCATAGCCTCACTCTAGAACTCCAATCCCCCCCTCCTCTCACTAAGGATCACGAAATATGGTGAACTAAGGGAATTAGACTACTCTTGGGGGCTTGGAGTCGAATCCAATAATATAGCAGAAGCTCTAAGCCTTTGACAAGGACTTATCCAAGCTCGAAAGCTAGAAATCAAAGAAATAACGACGATAGGTGACTCCTGGATTTTAATCCAAGATATGGTAACCAACACCTTGCCTACTCAAATGAATCTCCACCACATTCTTAATAAAATCATGCGACTCTCCCGCTCCTTCCAAAAAATTGACTTCTTTCATGTGCTCCGTCATCTCAACTCCAAATTTGACCAAGCTTCCAAAGCTGCCACCCACTTGAGCATGGGTCATCTTTCCCTAAATGGAACTTTGGTTTTTGTCCCTCTCACTGAGCAACACCCAGTGAGTGCTCAATTGGGCTTCTCGGGGCAAGTGGCCTTCATTCCCTCCCGACGTCATACTCATGGAAGCCCTCCTCCACTTCCCTTGTCTATCCCTTCTCCCATGCGATGGTACTTATCTACACTGTTCTCATCCCCTCCCCTCCCCCTCCCTGTACTTTTCCTCATGTCCCTCCTACACCTGTGCATAGATCTCTTATCCCTCCTACATGGAACTCGCACGAGCCCCCCATCCTCCCATGGTGGTGCACGAATGAGATACTGTTAAATTCAAGAAGGTGGTGAACTGATCCTTCTCATCTTTCCTTCCTAATTATGTCTGGTTTCTCTCCTGGCTTAAGCTCCCAGTCCTTCCCCCAGTTAGTCTCTACCAGTTTGCCTCGGCCATCCCTCCCTCCTAGTATTTGTCCACCACTCTCGCAATGGAGTCCAGTTCCAATTCAGTCATCCCACCTAATCCCTCACCCTCCCTGGAACTCAAAATTTGTAGGCTGAAACACACGCTTAGCGTGCATAGAGGATTCTTTCTCCATCTTGACGTGGAAGGAGATCCGAGGTTCAAAATGATGGAGGAAGATCTAATCTATCTAAGGGAGGAAGTAGTAGAAGCTCTCACCTACACAACTCAGCAAGATAATAGAAAAATTGTTGATTTGGAACCAAGAATTGAAAAGATGGAAATTCAAGCTGCATGACAAAGTCGCCAGATAGATGCAGGGGGGAAGGAAACCACGAGCGCAAGCTCCTCCATCCTGGGTTGGAAGGTTTAATCCTAAATTCCTCTTTCCTATAATTAGTTCTTTTTGGATCTTTGGTTCTCTTCTTTGTAAGTTGGAGTATAGGCCCTTATGCAACTCAGACAATCACGCTGTAAGCCAGTTCTTATTCTGAGTTTAGTTATATTTTGGACTCTCGGTTGTTATGGGAATTCTATGACTTTATATCATGGAAACCCCTTTTTTAATCTTGAAGCTCTCGCACTAATCGCAGAGATGAATTATGTAAGTTTTCTCTACAATGGTTATACCACTGGTTTTAATATATAAACCCCTTTATTGTGTAAAAAAAAAATATTACCATAATAGACTTAAGACTAGTCTATTATATGAAATTTCACAATCGTTCACATGATGAGTTTCAAAGGCATGATTAAAATATGTTTCTCTCTTTCATATGGTAGCTAACAACAAGAGAAAATATGTATTATACTATGTCATACATAACACTATTGCACACTTTCTATATGATCATTTCATACCTACTCATTATGAAGAGTTGCATACAACCCACTCAAAACTATCATTCAAAGTAAAAAACATAGCATAACCTTCAAGATGAAGACAAATAGTTAAAAATGGTATTATCCAAAGCATAACAAGTACAATTTCATGTTCAACAATTAAACACATCCATGCATTCATATCAATAGGCATGCATTCAAATTAATGGACATATACAATCCTATTCATGAATAATAACTTCACTCTGCATAAATAACAGGTCTACTCATTCAATGCATACATGACACTCAAGGGTGGTTACAACTAAGTCTGGTTAACAATACAAATATGCCACCAAAGATTATTGGTTTAACATCAATCAAACTCATTCATAGTATACCTAAGACAAATTCCTCTTACCAGACATCTACAACACCGCGAATGAAAGGTATCTTCACTTTTAAACATGACAATCCTTAGGAACAATGTTAATACATTTAAACCCATATACACTAGAAATAAAGGAAAGGATCGTCAATCTATCAACCTCTTAACCTTCTAGGTAAACAACCTATCAATCAATAGGCCATTGAACATGTGAATCAATAATGCATAACATTTATACATGTCAAAACCTCCAAAGGGTGGACACCATTAAGTCTTGATGCTAATAGAAATGAATGATCAAATATAAGCACTTACATCAATATTAGACATCTTCATATTGGTTACAAAATAATCTCAAATCAACAACTTCATATAGTTATGAATATGAAGGAAAAAACTAGTTTCACTTATTCAATAATAATCGGTTATGTTAATATGGCATCAAAAACACTATCATTCACTATAATTTAGCCCATACAGGTCCCTGTTGCCTGCCTCTAGTATTAATATTTTAGGCTGCAATTTTAATATTAATATTAAAATTATCATATCCTCCAAGTGGAACATGGCTTCTCCTATAATTCCTTGGATAATGGGAATAGGTATCAATGCCTCGATAATGTTCATGAGAGGACAGTAAATCCCTTAGGCCCTAAATGAATCTTTCAGAGACCTACAAGAGCCATGGACAATGCCACAAACCACAAAGCATTCCCTATATAAGATATCATTATCATTAGAGAGGTATGTGGATGCCATTAGAAGGTTTTATGCATTAGGGATGGGTACTAGAGCCTTGACCATCGTTGGGTCATAAGTTGAGGGAATTAGGACCTAAGTTAATATTCTTGATCTAATAGGCCATGATCAAGGCCTCAAACTACAATATAGTTCCTTTAAAGTGAATCGTTGTCATATAAGTAGGATATGGGTATAATAATGAGTTTTTT
>SNQJ01S0056950.1:61833-78151 GCA_010110895.2 Picea sitchensis
TGGACCACTCCCCCTCCAAATTCTTCCTTACTACCATCTTAATATGTCAGTGCAATATTTTCCATGGAACAGACAGTGGGAGATTTTTCTTCCTACACAAATTCAATAAGGTTATTACTCTCCTATGCAGAAATGCCTTCATATTCCTCTTTGTTTCGGATTTGACATTGTAAAAAAGGGATTCTTGTTTCATAAAATAAAGTTTAAGAACTTTTTTATCAAAGGTTGACATATCCAGAAACTATGCTAACTAGATGCATAGAATGAAAATGTATTGTATGTTATTGCCATCTTCACCTCTAGATCAGAGGTAGGTTCTAAAATTTATTTTGGGACTCTAAAGTGGACTGCCAGTCACTAAGATCTGTTCTTAAACATAAAACACCATGTCCATGATACAATGAAAAGACAAAATGAAAATAACGGTAATTCTCTTTGTCATGTGAGACACAATGAAACATGTCACAAGACTTTCAAAGTTGCATATATCATGTCACAAGATTTTGGAAGTTGCATCATTAAGAGAAGTTGAAGTTATCATTAAGTGTATAACAAAATTGCATTCACAGATATATACAAGCCATAGAAATATCCTTGTGTATATTATCAGTTATATAAATAACATCTAACTATCTTATAAAATTATTACATGACATCATGAATTTATTTGTCTTTTTTTTTGCTTTCCAGTTCTTAAGCAAATCATCAATGTCCATGTCTTTGTTTACTGGGTGCTCTTCAATAGTTGATGTTGTTTCAGTCCTTTCACAATGAGTACATATGGTATCGTACCCACATCGTGAATGCTGCTGTGAGGGCCCATCACCTAAAAAAATAAAAAATATTAAATTTATATGGCCAATTTTTAAATATCATTCAAGTAGTTCATTAATATTAAAAAAAAACTCTGTAATGTAATTATTTACCTGGTCCTCTAGTCGGGACCATTGGAAAGGATGCTAGCCTATTCACCTGATATTTAGGTCGAGGATGATAATCTATGACATTCTCTACCATTGAAATGTCAAAATTTATAAGTACAAAATGATTAAATATATGATTAAAATATAGACATTTTACCGTCGTGGGCCTCATTCACAGGAACATCTTGGAACTGCACCTCACTGGGATGGGGCTGCTGGGGAGCACCATGATCTTCTGGTTGCGTTTCACTATCAACACTATGTTGTTCATTACTAATGGTAGGGTTGATAGTGCTTCTCCCTGATTAAAACAAAGTAAGACATTAAATTATGGACCATATCAAACATTTATGTATTTTATAAGCAACGAAAGGTTAATGTGGACTGATTTTTATTTACCTTATCCAACAAATTGGATCTTGGGTCTGCCCCATGCTTTTCCTATGATCAACAATGACTTTATAACCTTACTTGTAACCAAGTTGGAGGTCTTCATACGTGGTTTCAGTTTCGAAGTCGTCACCCTGCATTGCATAAGGGTATGGTTTTTTAATGTTTTTGGCTGCAATTACCTTAAAGTTGTAAGGTGATACAAATCATATTCTTAAGATGTTTGGGTACTTACGATTCGTGATTGTAACCTTAAGTAGTCGCCTTGGACTAGCTTGTGTTGGCCATGTTTGGCAATCATTTCTTTGGTTTCCTTCGAAGTGTCGGGCAACCTATCATAAAAATTTTCAAGTATTTTATATATAACCACACTTTTATTCAGATCTAAAGAAAAATAACGCTAGTATTGAGTTCAAAAAAATGTAATTTACCTTGGTGTACCAATTATTGGTTCTCCTAATTTTCTCAAAATCTTCTCTTTTGCATCATCAATGATCGCCTTCCACTCTCTCTCTAGAATTGAGGGAGGACACTCATACCTAGGATTTCTTGCCAAGCTTTGTCTATAAACATCCTGGGTATATTTTAAATATTCACCCACTGCAGATGTGACTGATTTTGTGATGAATGTGTCTACACCAAAGAGGCCTTCAATATAATCCATAAGTTCCTTTTTGAGGTTGGAATTCTGGCAATTCCACCTCATGCATAAGGTTGCCCCAAAAAAATACAAGGCCTTGCTCTTCACGTGCCTATAAAAAAGGTTGTTTTCTACACACAAAAAGATATGATCATTAATTTAAAATTAATAATCTAGACAATTTATGTATGAGGACAACATTAAACAATTAAAACTACCTGGGAGTCTTGATTGTTTTAATGGAAGTCCATTATCCTCGACCAAAAATGTGCACGGAAGGGTCCCTGTGCTTGTCACACATCTAGCTCCAGGAAATGCAACCATCTCAACCACATCACTACGATCCTTATCTCTGCCACCCTCTCTAGACTCTGATCGAGGTGTGGATGCATATCTGTGCGTTTCATTTCTCCTATCTAGATGAGGTGTGGAATATGGAGAAGTAAATAGTGCTCTAGCAACTTTATGACAGCCTGCATAAGGACTCTGTAGTGTCTCTGTAGCGCCACTACTACCAACCCTGTGTTGAACAGGCTCCAAATATTCCTTTATAAAAAAGAAAAAAAAAATCGTGAGATAATGTAAAAGTTAAATAACAAAGTATCATAATTGAACATATGAGTGCATCAAACAAAAAAAAATTAGATTATGGTTATTACCTTATATGTGTTAAGTTGTGACATAAGGAGCTTGATCCTTTCTTTGACGTCCAGAGTTTGTTCTGGACAATCTAACAAGCTAAATAGGTCCTTGTTAGCTTTAATGATCTTTTTGTTTAATGAGAGCATCAGATCAGTGCAAGAATAAAACCACTCCTCATCGGCAGAACCATGATCCACATGGTCTACTGACTACATATAATTTCAACAAAAAAAATGTTATTTCAATAAAATTATATAAGAAAATAATAAAAACAATGTAAAATGAAAGAGGAAATTGATATTCATTTACATGTTCTGCAACTGGCCCTTTTCCACGATCATCTTGCCACATTATAATATAATTAGAACCCCCAAACATTTAAAAAATTGTTAATGATAACAAAAAAACAATGTTAACGATAATATTTACAACAATGTTAAAGATAATAATAAAATATAATGCAATAAGTAGAGGTTTCTTAAATAGGTGTTTCACAAGAACCTGCACATTATTAGTCAATGTGTTTATTCGATTCAAATGGTAATCCACTAATAACTCTTCCCTGGGAGATATCTTTTTTATTGCGCACAGGACTACTTGATTCTCTTCACGTCCCTCAAATATGCAATTTGTTTGTTTGTTTGTTGTCCCCGGTCGTGTGTTGTTTATAAACCCTGTGATATTGCTAGAAGATTTAGTCCTTCCATCAATATATATATATATAGTCACTCACTTATTTTTATCCTTGTTTATTAGTTGTATATAATTTGCGGTGAGTGCATATCTCTGCATACTTCGCACGTACCAGACCAACCGCATCCAATCATTATAATTGTAACACGGTCCAACAAATTCCATCAAATCAGTTACTGTATTGTATTTTACAATTATTCCATCCATGGAAAATATCCCCAAGCCATGGAGGGAGGATGGTACAATGCGATATGTCCTATTGTTGACAACGAAGTCAATATCTATAAGAAGTAGTTCCTTAGTTACCCATTGCTTCACCATATGCTTATACCTAAGTGGAACATCTATGTCTCCTATGCTCTCATCATCATAAGAGCATGATCCTCCCTCGGCAAGAAAAAATTTCATGCATCTACAAAATTTTATTCTGACCTTTTCACCTATGGTCTTTATTTTATTATCATATCTACTAGATGTAGTTGCATTTCCAGTCTCTATTTTTCCTAAGCTTTCCTCACTCGACGAAAAAATATCTAACAGGTACATGTTTGGTTGTACCTCCAGTTGCATGTGCATGTGTTGTTAGTTAGTAGTCCATCAACATATTCACAGTTCTAAATAAAATTTTTATATCAGATCCATAGGAATTGAGTAGATTTGTCATTTCAAATATTTCCAATGAAATAACTCTCTTAGAAACATGGTACCTAGACTTAAGCCTAATGCATAATATTTTAGGTTTGGATGCCTTGGTGGGCTTGGGGTTCGATGGCTTAAGTTTGCTAGACACTTGACACTTGCTAGAAGCATAATGCATCCGATTTTTGCGTGCATGAGGAATACAACCACATCCACTCTCATGTTTCTCCATGGTAGGATGCATCAAGTCCACAAAGGTATGAGTCTATGATAGTTGGATATGATGTGTACTAATGAATAAATATCTAACGAGATCTGTCTCGGGAATCCTTAAACATGGTTGGCTCATTAAACATAAGGTCCAATTAAATTCCACCACATGGAAATGCAACATCAACATGAATGAAATTGGAAGGACTAGTTGTGGCTCTAGAGTGTGCCACATGGGACCATTACACATTTTAAAATCTAAGTTAGAAGACACCCTTATCAAAACAATTCCAAGTATTCTGGAGAATTGGACTTAAACAAGATTTCAATAGGCTCTAATGGTACTTTAGTGTAACGACCCCTTCGTTATGTCTATGAATAGCGAAGTACAATAGGAATTTTTTTTTTCTTTTAAACAAATAAGAAATTAACAACATCACCTAATTCATATCAATGCAAAAACACATGACATCATAACTAAGGTGACACATGATCAGAATATAAACAAACTCTACAATATCATTGCGGAACGAAATTGCAAACCATAATGCCAACCAATCTCATCATATTATCACCAATAACAATAATTTGTCGAATATAAAATGCTTTCTACTTCACCATTAAAATCATACCCTTGCCACTCGCCTGCTTTGGAGATGTCCCTCGCACTGTGCCGCTTCCCTCGTTCCATGCTGCTTCTGCTTGCCGACCAAAGAAAGCTCACCGGTACCTCCCAGCCAACGCTAGGGGTACTCTTCTTCCCCCTTAGCCCCCCGAGCCGCAAAGGGGCCACACAAGAACCAGTGATAGAATAGCGTCTCAGCTCGCCTCAACGGGTGAGCTNCATTAAGTGTATAACAAAATTGCATTCACAGATATATACAAGCCATAGAAATATCATTGTGTATATTATCAGTTATATAAATAACATCTAACTATCTTATAAAATTATTACATGACATCATGAATTTATTTTAGTCTTTTTTTTTTTGCTTTCCAGTTCTTAAGAAAATCATCAATGTCCATGTCTTCGTTTACTGGGTTCTCTTCAATAGATGATGTTGTTTCAGTCCTTTCACACCGAGTACGTCTGGTATCGTACCCACATCGTGAATGCTATTGTGAGGGGAAATCACCTAAAAAAATAAAAAATATTAAATTTATATGGCCAATTTTTAAATATCATTCAAGTAGTTCATTAATATTAAAAAAAAACTCTGTAATGTAATTATTTACCTGGTCCTCTAGTCAGCACCGTTGGAATGGATGTTGGCCTATTCACCTGATATTTAGGTCAAGGATGATAATCTATGACATTCTCTACCATTGAAATGTCAAAATTTATAAGTACAAAATTATTAAGTATATGATTAAAATATAGACATTTTAACATCGTGGGCCTCATTAACAGGAACATCTTGGAACTGCACCTCACTGGGATGGGGCTGCTAGGGAGCACCATGATCTTCTGGTTGCATTTCACTATCAACACTCTGTTGTTCGATACTAATGGTAGGGTTGATAGTGCTTCTCCTTGATTAAAACAAAGTAAGACATTAAATTATGGACCATATCAAACATTTACGTATTTTATAAGCAACGAAAGGCTAATGTGGACTGATTTTTATTTACCTTATCCAACAAATTGGATCTTGGGGTCTACCCCATGCTTTTCCTATGATCAAGCATGAATTTATAACCTTACTTGTAACTAAGTTGGAGGTCTTCATCCGTGGTTTCAGTTCCGAAGTCGTCACCCTACATTGCATAAGGGTATGGTTTTTTAATGTTTTTGGCTGCAATTACCTTAAAGTTGTAAGGTGATACAAATCATATTCTTAAGATGTTTGGGTACTTACGATTCGTGATTGTAACCTCAAGTAGTCGCCCTGGACTAGCTTGTGTTGGCCATGTTTGGCAATCATTTCTTTGGTTTCCTTCGAAGTGTTGAGCAACCTATCATCAAAATTTTCAAGTATTTTATATATAACCACACTTTTATTCATATCTAAGGAAAAATAAAGCTAGTATTGAGTTCAAAAAATTGTAATTTACCTTGGTGTACCAGTTATTGGTTCTCCCAATTTTCTCAAAATCTTCTCTTTTGCATCATCAATGATCACCTTCCACTCTCTCTCTAGAATTGAGGGAGGACACTCATACCTAGGATTTCTTGCCAAGCTTCGTCTATAAACATCTCAGGTATATTTTAAATATTCACCCACTGCAGATGCGACCACTTTTGTATTGAATGTGTCTACAACAAAGAGGCCTTCAAGATAATCCATAAGTTCCTTTTTGAGGTTGGAATTATGGAAATTCCACCTCATGCGTAAGGTTGCCCCAAAAAAAGACAAGGCCTTGTTCTCTATGTGCCTATAAAAAAGGTTGTTTTCTACACACAAAAAGATATGGTCATTAATTTAAAATTAATAATCTAGACGATTTATGTATGAGGACAATATTAAACAATTAAAATATGAATTAAAACTACCTGGGAGTCTTGATTGTTTTAATGGAAGTTTATTATCCTCGACCAAAAATGTGCATGGAAGGGTCCCTGTGCTTGTCACACATCTAGCTCCAGGAAATGCAACCATCTCAATCACATCACTATGATCCTTATCTTTGACACCCTCTCTAGACTCTTATCGAGGTGTGGATGTCTGTCGGTGCACTTCATTTCTCCTATCTAGATGAGGTGTGGAATATGGAGAAGTAAATAGTGCTCTAGCAACTTTATGACAGCCTACATCATGACTCTATAGTGTCTCTGTAGCGCCACTACTACCAACCCTGTGTTGAACAGGCTCCAAATATTCCTTTATAAAAAAGAAAATGTTTTTTCGTGAGATAATGTAAAAGTTAAAGAACAAAGTATCATAATTGAACATATGAGTGCATCAAACAAAAAAAAATTAGATTATGGTTATTACCTTATATGTGTTAAGTTGTGACATAAGGAGCTTGATCCTTTCTTTCACATCCGGAGTTTGTTCTGGATAATCTAACAAGCTAAATAGTTCCTTGTTATCTTTAATGATCTTTTTGTTTAATGAGAGCATCAGATCAGTGAAAGAATAAAACCCCTCCTCATCGGCGAAATCATGATCCACATGGTCTGCTGACTACATATAATTTCAACAAAAAAAATGTTATTTCAATAAAATTATATAAGAAAATAATAAAAACAATGTAAAATGAAAGTGGAAATTGATAATCATTTACATGTTCTGCGGCTGGTCCTTTTCCACAATCATCTTGCCACATTATAATATAATTAGAACCCCCAAACATTTAAAAAATTGTTAATGATAACAAAAAAACAATGTTAACGATAATATTTACAACAATGTTAAAGATAATAATAAAATATAATGCAATAATTAAAGGTTTCTTAAATAGGTGTTTCATAAGAACCTGCACATTATTATCCAATGTGTCTATTCGATTCAAATGGTAATCCACTAATAACTCTTCCCTGGGAGCTATCTTTTTTATTGCGCACAGGACTATTTGATTCTCTTCACATCCGTCAAATATGCAATTCGGTTGTTTGTTTGTTGTCCTGGGTCGTGTGTTGTTTATAAACCCTGTGATATTGCTAGAAGATTTAGTCCTTCCATAAATATATATAGTCACTCCCTTATTTTTATCCTTGTTTATTAGTTGTATATAATTTGCGGTGAGTGCATATCTCCGCATACTTCGCATGTACCAGACCAACCACATCCAATCGTTATAATTGTAACACGGTCCAACATAGTCCATCAATTCAGTTATTGTATTGTATTTTACAATTATTCCATCCATGGAAAATATCCCCAAGACATGTAGGGAGGATGGTGCAATGCGATATGTCCTATTGTTGACAACGAAGTCAATATCTATAAGAGGTAGTTCCTTAGGTACCCATTGCTTCACCAAATGCTTATACCTGAGTGGAACATCTATGTCTCCTATGCTCTCATCATCATAAGAGCATGATCCTCCTTCGGCAAGAAAAAATTTCATGCATCTACAAAATTTTATTCAGACTTTTTCACCTATGGTCTTTGTTTTATTATCATATCTACTAGATGTAGTCACATTTCCAGCCTCTATTTGTCCTAAGCTTTCCTCACTCGACGAAAAAACATCTAACAGGTACATGTTTGGTTGTACCTCCAGTTGCATGTGCATGTGTTGTTAGTTAGTAGTCCATCATCATATTCATAGTTCTAAATAAAAACATTATATTAGATCCATAGGAATTGAGCACATTTTTCATTTCAAATATTTCCAATGCAATAACTTTCTTAGAAACATGGTACCTAGACTTAAGCCTAATGCATAGTATTTTAGGTTTTGATTCCTTGGTGGGCTTGGGGTTCGATGGCTTAAGTTCGCTAGACACTTGACACTTGCTAGAAGCATAATGCATCAGATTGTTGCGTGCATGAGGAATACAACCACATCCACTCTCATGTTTCTCCATGGTAGGATGCATCAAGTCCACAAAGGTATGAGTCTATGATAGTTGGATATGATTTGTACTAATGAATAAATGTCTAACGAGATCTGTCTCGAGAATCCTTAAACATGGTTGGCTTGTTAAACATAAGGTCCAATTAAATTCCACCACATGGAAATGCAACATCAACATGAATGAACTTGGAAGGACTAGTCGTGTCTCTAGAGTGTGCCACATGGAACCATTACACATTTTAAAATCTAAGTTAGAAGACACCCTTATCAAAACAATTCCAAGTATTCTGGAGAATTGGAATCAAACAAGATTTCAACAGGCTCTAATAATACTTTAGATCCATAGGAATTGACCAAATTTGTCATTTCAAATATCTCCAATGAAAGAACTTTCTTAGAAACATGGTACCTAGACTTAAGCCTAATGCATAATATTTTAGGTTTGGATGCCATGGTGGGCCTAGGGTTCCATGGATTAAGTTCGTTAGGCACTTAACACTTACTAGAAGCATATTGCATCAGATTTTTGGGTGCATGAGGAATAGGGAAACCAAGAGAATTTAAGAATACAATGAGTTGTTATGAGAAAGAGTCCAAGATCTCAAAATCTCAATATAATGACACATGGAATAATCATGTACGTACAAGGGGATTAAATAAAATAAGATTGAGAGAACACCAAGTGACCACATTAATACAACCACATCCACTCTCATGTTTCTCCATGGAAGGACGAATCAAGTCCACAAAGGTATGAGTCTATGATAGTTGGATATGANTATAGGATCCATGTCTTGTGTTCTAACACCTCCCATATAAGAAGATCCATGTCTCATGTACTAACACCTCCCATATAAGAAGATCTATGCATAATATTTTAGGTTTGGATGCCTTGGTGGGCCTGGGGTTCCATGGCTTAAGTTCGTTAGACACTTGACACTTTCTAGAAGCATATTGCGTCAGATTTTTTCTTGCATAACAGTATAACACTAGTATAACACCACAATAAGACAGACATGATATCAAAATAACACCAGAAAGAACACTTTGAATCAAAGAGAAATGTTCATGGGCCTCTTCGAGGGGGAAACTTTCAGTCGGTCATAGCTCTATTACAATAATATCCAATCTAGGGTTCTCATACCCTCGACTCCTATTTATACTAAATATGTCTATCAAAAGAACCATCTAGAGGAAGATACTTCTAGAAGTGGAAGCTTCTATTAGATATTCTTACATTCAACTTATTCTAATTTATTGCAAGGCCTTATTAACATTGACCTTTATTACATCTGAATATATTGTTCTACCTACATGCGAGGTTAGGTCCCTAACATAAAACATCCTAATTTGTGTGCATCTATGCTTGTAAAATGTGTGGAAGTTGTTGGAAACAATTAATATGCTTATGGGAAGGATGACTGATGGATATATGGATTTTATATCCCACATTGTGGTGCCTAAAAGGTGATTAAGGATCTCCTAGCACTGGATACATGCTATGGTAAATCAATCCCTCTTACACTTCATTTACTTAGTTTATTTGGGGTGAGATATTTTTATGATTTATTGAATGAGTATGTAGGGGTATTGTGGGATGCATCCCATTCCCAAAATTTAGGAAATGTAGTAGATGATAATGAAAGCACAACGGAAACGATCTCTAAATAGAGGAAGCTCATCTCTTTAGTTGATAAAATTAGGGAAAGTAAGATAAACAATAGGGCTAGTATAGTAAAGTTAAGGAATGAGAAGATGGATGTGGAAATAGACTAAGTAGGTATAAATGAAAACACCCCACTAGTGTATGCAAAAACAACGTTGATAATAAATTTTTGTAACCAATAAAATGGGGAAAGAAACCTTGATTTACTAGATGGAAAAACTATGGAAGAGTAAGTAATGGTATGTATTAAAGTTTTATATGATGGAAAGAGGATTTTTTACCTTTTTAGTTTGATTCCTTGATTTAATGAGAGATTCATGAGATGCCTTTGTTTATAGAACCTCTCTATCGAACACTTTCATTTGTACTACTTAGACCAATATTTTTTTGTAGATAAGTCAATTAATGAGCATAACAATACTCTTTTGCAATAGTCTAGTTTTACAACAAATCTAGTTCTGTGGGGGCTTTGTCGTGGCTCAATTTGTTGGTGCAAATTATGTGGATATCACTAAAAATATCACCTAATTACCTAGAGAAATTATTCATGGTGTAATAAAAAATTGCATGCATGATTAGGAGACAATTTCTTGGTGTGGGAACCCACTTCTATTATGCTAAACAAGTCACTATTACACAATTTCTTTGTAGTGGTGAAAACACTCCTTATTTATGTTATTGAAGTCTCTATTTTGTAGTATATTTCACAAATTTGAAGGAATCCTTCTATTACACTAATAGATTCTCTATTATATAGTCACTTCATGGTGTTGTAAACACTCTTCTATTAAGCTACACAAGGATCTATCGAATAGTTTATTTAATGGCCTTAAAGCAACTAGATTTCTACTATAGAAATCATAGTTCCATAGTAGGGTCATTGTTCCAAAGCTTCCTTCCCTCAACTACACAAATATATTCTGTAGTAGCATGAACCCTATAGTAATGGATTGAAGTCAATTTCCCCTTCTTACACCATTTAATTACCATGAGTGGAAATCAAATATGTTATTTTTTTTAGGAGTAGAGGACTATTTAGAATCACGATGGGGATTAAAGTTGAACCTATACTAGATGATGAAAATATGAAGTGGTTTAACAAATGTGATGAAGCTTATGGTTTATTATGTCTCTCCATATCTCTTGATCTTTTTTTCCACATTAAATTTGGTAGTTCACCCAATTAAAACTGGACTACTTTGGAAGGATTGTTTTGGAAACATGATGCGTTAAGAGGACACCACCTGGAGAAGGGGATAAACATATTGAGCCTAGGAAGTTTTGAAACCATCCAATAATTTCTCACCAAGTTAAAATCTTGAGGCTATAGTTGAATTTGTGTAGGATTTACAAGGAAAATGAATAATTTTTTGTGTCCATTCTTGCCAAACTTAGACCCATTTACTCTATTTTCATTTCCACATTCCATGCCACCAAGAATTCTTTTAGAACTACTTGGAAGATGGAATCCCTTCATGATTTCGCTATTGTGTTGACGAGGGAGAAAGATAAATTTATACACATGTGTGATTTAAAGAAATAGAAATCACATTACCTTGCTACAAATTTTGGCACAAAGGAGTCCTTGAAATCCTCAAACAATTTTACAAACAAAATCAGAGAAATAAAGATACAAAAAATTACCATTAACAAGGGAAAAAAATTGAGAGTTATCAAAGTTCCAAAGCTAGTTCACACTGATCTAATGGGTACATTTCCTTGGGATTTTTCGCTAGTTCACTTGGTTGGGCTTTTCCTTCCTATATCATTTGTTTCCTAAAGAAATGTAGCATAGGTGTTGAAAAAAACAAGCATTCATGTACAAAGTGTTAGCTATTGAAAATTTAGGTCTTCCAACCAATTGGATTCTACAGGAATATTGTTCTCTACCACCAGTATATTTTACTCACTTACTGATGATTTTGGTGGCATTTCTTGAGATAGGTCACCTCTGTCACTTGAGCTAGGTCTTCTCTGTCTCCAATGTAGTAGCTTCGGCTCTCCTTTGTCTCCAATGTAGTAGCGTCGACTATGCTCTGGATATAATGTGGTGAGGTGAGATAGGGTATCAACACAAAGTTCGATCGATAAATGAATATTGGAGTGAGGTTATATGACGAGGCAATCAAAATGTGTCGGTGATCATGAGGTGAGGCCATGGGTGCGAGAGTTAACAATGGATTGTTTTTTTTTTTAATTTTGGATATATATATTATATATAATATATAATTTATATTATATAATACAACATTATACAACAATGTAATTAATGTTAATTATACAACTATGCAATTATACAACAATATTATTATGTTAATTATATAATTATATCTCCAATGCCTTAATATAAAATAACAATCAATATTATCATAGTGATATTTACAATCCATACCCTCACAAGGGTACTCCTCAATGTGGATAAGTAGATGCTCCAAATAAACAAGTAAATCTATGGTGAAGATGTTAACCACAATGTCACCACCTCCATGACTCATCAAATCTCCCTATCACTACATCCTAGGCTCTTAGGTCCCTCCAGATCAAACTAAATGGTGTGATATAAGCATTATGATTCTCACAAAGAATAAAAAAGTATACCTAAGCCAAGTTTAACCCCACTTTGTCACCAACAAATCGTCAACATCCTCCTTAGAATAATTAGTAACATTTGGGCCCATCCAAAATGTGTTCCCTCTAGAACTCTCTCCCCCATCAACATATGGCCACCCAAGACAACATGTGGGCCATCAGATCCCAATATTTTCACTACCATGGTCACCATAGACCACATCTCCTTATACTAGATCACACCAATAGGGATGGCACCATCAACCTTTTTCATCCCTCACTCATAGTGAGCCTTGATCAATTCCTCCAAGGTCCTACCCCCTCCTAGTTAGGGCCAACTATATCCCACCTCGTCATGGAAGGGAAAACCAATCATGGAATATAAGTCTAGTAGTGCCAACTCTAGACATTTTCCGTAAATCTCAAAACACTCCTCATTCAGATCCCAAAACCTAGTGATCCTCCTTAATAACACCTCATTAGCACACATAAATGGGTTTTGAACTAGCTTCAATAGCCCATATCATGCAATATGCCTCCCCACTTCTGGTTTCCCAACCACATCATTCCATAGATCCTTAAAATATGTCTCCCTTTAGTGAGTAGGCTCATTTACTAATCAAAATCAAAGGGAAAAACCACCATCAATACTAGACATATAATAGTTTATTATTCTACCATCTATGCATAATTTTTCCTCATAGATGTGCACATTGCACAATTCTCCATACAACATTTGCACTGTGTCCTTGCATGGGGGTATTTACCTTCACACTACACAATGCCCACCTATCACTTGAATAGTTGCGTGTCATGTCACTATTTGCATGGTAACTTTATGTAGTTAGCTAGTTCACCCCTTGAGAGACACAGGAAACTAATGATGGAATAGTTGTGAACCTGCATTGTTGTTTCCCCTAACCTTATATGACCTTACATAAACCCTAATGGTATTTTATAAGGGTCATACAAGCCTAAATCTAGAAAAATGAATGGACAATACTAAAGAGGAGTTCAATACCCTATTACATGGTGATCACTAAATTGAATTCTAAAAGTCGAGTTGGCCACACTAAGCTCTGAAAAATATAGGGCACCGATAGATCCATGAAACCAAAAATGCACAAACGATTTTCAAATTTCATTCCAAGCCCTATTAATAATTTAACCCTAATTTTTCACTTTTATCTTATGGGTGCTCACAATATTTTAGTTTAGTGATGTCTCCACCATTGAATTCGTTGTCCCAAAAACTTCAACATGTTTCCATTTATTTCTTATGATTAAGTACTTCATTTCAAATCCATTTTTTCCATCAAATTCTTCTTGTTATACTAAGAGATCATTTTTTTGTGTTTTCTTCACCATTGATTGTATTTTCGTAATCACTTATATGTTGTGGTAATTGGTTTCATGTGTGAAAGTGCTTCATATAGTACCCATTCTTTTGTTTTCTACTTTTATTTCTTCATTAGGATCATGGCCACACTTTTAAGTATACTTATTCAAACTATTATATAAATATAACAATACCATGTGCTCTTATTTGCATTTTTTTTTTTTCCATTTTCTAAATATGTCATTAGGACCCTCTCTACTCAAGAAAGGAGTTTATTCCATCCATATTGCATTTCTCCCTTTCTCGGTGGTAGTATTCCACCTACATGGGTTTCCCAAAGTGAGCACTCTATTGCATGTTGGAATCCATGCCATTGTTTCCCATTAGGATTAGGAGTCCATATAGTCTACATCTCAAAGAGATCCTTATGCTTCCTTCTCATCTTGTTGGTTTTTTCTAAGGACTCCTGGCGATTTATATCAGAGGTAATTTATATGATGGGTGTGATTCATCCCATGTGCATTTTTCCTTCACTTCCTCATCCATACCTTGAAGACCATTTTTATGTTATACCTCCATTCAATATTCCCCAAGGATATTTCCATTAGTGGGCCACCAATGGTCACAACTTTCATTTACCATTATTCATTCCACTCATCTAGGATTAAACCACTTGGTTTCACTTGTTCATGGAACCTATCTCTTTTCTTGTAATTTATCCATATTCATCCATTATTTTCTTTCGCACCTATCTTCAGCCATTGTAATCCTGATTTGTCTTTATGGTCTTCAATCCTATTTACACTTGAAGTTATAATCAAAATGTCATTTCTTATTGTTGACCCTATCACATGGTGTTTCATAGTCACTAAACAAGTCATCCTTGTTTTTATGATTTTCCCAAGGAAATCTTTGAGTCCCTTTCTCGGTGATCACCCCATCATCCATTATTGTCCCTCTTAGTTAGCTGCATTTGATTCATGATATGTTGCATCTCATGTTAGTTTCTATAGGCTATATCATTTATTTGTCTCTAATGTGGACCTCTACCTACATACTTAATCACATTTATTATAAGGGATTGGTTTAGAGGTCTTTATGTATGTCATATCCATTTATATCATTGACATGTAACCTTGAACTTGTTAGAAAAGCAGGGATCACAGAGAAATAAAAATAAAACCAAATGGGAAATAAAACACATAAGATGCAATTTGTGAGACGGATATACATGGTTCCACCAGTGTGGGCTACATCCACCAAATAAATTCCCAGGTCCTTCCTTTTATTATCCATCAAATGAAGTGTTATAGGATAAATCCGTGAGTGCGGACTAAACTGATCTCCCTAGATCCCACCTGGTATCTAGAACAAAACAGGACATAAGAATACACTTTCCCTAGATCTAGACTATTATGAATGAACTGAGATGAGGGATTGTGGGCATACCTTGTGAACGCTTTCCTTAAGTCTCTATTATTCCAAGCTTTGCTCCAATGCTCTCGTCCCGTCCAGATCACATCAAAATGAACCAATCGAAGTAAGGCAGATTAACTTATTCATAGTGGACCTCTACCTACATACTTAAACACATTTATTATAAGGGATTGGTTTAGAGGTCTCATGTATGTCATACCCATTTATATCATTGACATGTAACCTTGAACTTGTTAGAAAAACAGGATCACAGAGAAATAAAATAAAAACAAATGGGGAAATAAAACACATAAGATACACAATGCAATAGAGACACAGATATACATGGTTCACCCAGTGTGGGCTACATCCACCAAATAAATTTCTAGGTACTTCCTTTTTATTATCCATCAAATGAAGTGTTATAGGATAAATCCGTGAGTGCGGACACAAACCGATCTCCCTAGATCCACCTAGTATCTAGAACAAAACAGGACAGAATAATACACTTTCCCTAGATCTAGACTATTGAATGAACTAAGAGATGAGGATCATGGACATACCTTATGAACGCTTTCCTTAAGTCTCTGTTGTTCCAAGCTTTTCTCCAATTCTCTCGTCCCATCCAGATCACAAAAAAATGAACCAATCGAAGTAAAGGCAGATTAACTTATTCAATGACTAGTCTATACATCTGATCAAGGAATTATGTAATAAAGTGACAT
>SNQJ01S0056950.1:94412-121863 GCA_010110895.2 Picea sitchensis
ATGGAAAAGGTAGGGATGCGTGACATGTGAAAAATAAAGGAATTTTTAGGGTTGATTAAAAAAAAAAAAAAACTTAAAAGAAATGGATTTAGGGTTTTTGAGGAAAAACCTAATGGGATTAGGTCAAAAAGGAAGATAAAAGACAGGAGAGGGGGAGAAATGGGGACCTTTTTTTCAGATATTGGTATTGTTATGCTACCAGACTAGAGACTGGACTGATTTCTTGTAGGAGTTGGGGATTCTCAGCTGACTTGAGTGGTAGCTCAACCTTGGAGGCGAGCTGAGAAGCTAGTTACTGTCTGGATTGTGTGTGGCCCCTTTGTGGCTCGAGGGGATGAGGGGGAAGGAGAGTACCCCTAGCGTTTGTCTGGGAGGTACCGGTGAGTTCTTTGCGGTCGACAAGAGAGAGAATCAAGGAGCGCACGGACGCCATCCAGAGCGGGCGAACAAGCCAAGGTATGTTCTTATTTTCGATGAATGCTAGTCTGTGTTGGTGTCTGAAAATTCAGATGGTTGTGTTTTTATTGGGATGAATTCTTAAGTTTGTGAAAAGGATTAGATTAGAATGGTTACCCTGAACCTCAGGAATCCACCCCTTTCTATCTATAAATTGTTCCGGCATTTGCCAGGTGATTTTGTTGCTGAAGGAAACTGTTATGACAGTTCATTTTTGTATTTGGGGTTACAGTGTTTTCATTTTTGGTATTGGGTTACAGTGGTTTCGCTTGGTATTCTGGGGTTACTGTGCTTCGTTATGTATTTGGGGTTATAGTGTTTTCGTTTTTGGTATTGGGTTACAGTGGTTTCGCTTGGTATTTTGGGGTTACCGTGCTTCGTTATGTATTTGGGGTTACAATGTTTTCGTTTGCATTTGGGGGTTACAGTGTTTTCGTTTCTGTATTTTGGGTTACAGTGCTTCGTTGTATTTGGGTTACCATGTTACTCATTTTTGTATTGGGTTGCAGTGTTATGGTTCAAAAACAATTCGTGGGTAAAGCGTTACTGAATCTGGTTGCTGGCGAATTCGTTTTTCATTTTTTTTGCTTGCGTGAGATGCGGGCTGTAAGCTTGGCATTTTCTTCCTGAGCCCGCGTTCCTACCCACCGAGCCCCTGTTCATTTTCCGCACATCCTCTGCGTATCTGAGGGTATTTCGTGACCACATTGAGGGGGAAAAACTTGCATGCGATTTACCTCTAGAACCCTGCGTTTTGGGGTGCCCTGACCACCCCCGTCTCAGAACGACACCTTCTTTTAAATGTTGTTAAAATTCTCACTTGATGTATTCAACCAAAATCATCCTCTCTAACTTCGTTTCACATTTCTTTCTCATCCGTTGCTTTCCTCTGATTTTTGGTTACATTCGGCAGTTAATATGCTTATATTTTAACGTCAGAGGACTGGAGCGGTAGTAGTTCAGAGTTCTATGATAATAGAATGAGGTAGTCAGCGAAGGTTTCGGCCACCCTTGACTGTGATTAAAATAGAATTTTGATGCTTTCATTTAATGACAGAACCTTGATCAATGCTTAAACAATAGTTTATAACGATAACCTGTATTATTAAGCTACACCGTGTACTATGAGAACGCAAAATATTACTCTTCTCACTTCTTTAATGACTACAACAGTTCTTAGGAGATAACCGGTTTCAACCCTTGTTCCTGAGTTTTATGGGTGCGCCTTCCCTCTTGAGATTCCTCAATAGGACAGGGCCACAATAACTTGCTTACCTGGTTATGCCATTAATTGCTTCCATGCAATGTATAAATTCTCGACCCAGGTTTCATGCAACTTTGTTCGAGCATTGGACTTGTTTCAATTGATGACAGTAATTATAATGTTTTTACTGACGACAATAATTTTAAATTAACAGGTGAAATTGAAAACGATAATTATCATTAGTTTATGTAGTTCTTAATTGTATCTATGGTTTTAATCAGGACATAATTCCCTACTCAAGTGTAACGACTGCAGTTTTAATTATGATTATACAGGCTCCAAATATTTACTTCTGCCCTTCATGACTCTGCGTGTTAATTTACCCTCTGCGGCATTGCCAACAGACCGTCGTTTCCCTCACCTGTGCGTTTCCATTTCCCTTTAAAAACTCGCCTGAATTAGACGGTGGACCATGCGTTCCCTCCTCCCTTACCTTCGTGTTAATTCGGCTCTGACTTGCGCGCTAGCCGAGGATCCTGAGAAACCCTAGAATTCTGAGTTTTATTTTCTGAACATATGGAGGATGCATAAGCAACTATGTTAACCCTGTTTGAATTAATGTTATTATCATTAAAATGCAATATACTGATGATGTTTAAGTTGCCATGATAACCTCATTTTATTTAATGCTATTATTGTTTAAAACGCAATATCATGATGATGCGTAAGCAGCCATGTTAACCTGTTGATTTGATGCTATTATTGTTTTAAAATGCAATATCATGATGATGCGTAATAAGCCATGTTAACCTTGTTTGAATTAATGTTATTATTGTTTTAATGCAATATAATGATGATGCGTAAGGAACCATGTTAACCTGGTTTAATTTAATGTTATTATTGTTTAGGATGCAATATAATGATGTTGCGTAAGCTGCCATGATGAATCTTGTTTAATTTAATGTTATTATTGTTTAGGATGCAATATAATGATGTTGCGTAAGCTGCCATGATGAATCTTGTTTAATTTAATGCTATTATTGTTTAAAATGCAATGTAATAATGGTGCTTAAGCTACCATGTTAACCTTGTTAATTTAGTGTTGATATTGTTTAAATTTACAATGTGATGATGATGCTCAAACTACTATGTTAACTTGTTTATTAATGTTATTATCGTTAAATTGAATGCTAAGGATGAAGCTTAAACTGCAATATTAATATTGCTTAATTGCAATGGCAATACTGTTTAAATTGCAATAATAATATTCGTTTTTATTTGCGATGATAATGATGACGGTAGAATCGCAATGTCAATTTTGGATTAATTGAAATGTTCGTGATGATGTTTAGATTGCAAGGTTATTATTCGTATAATTTGCAATGTTAATGATAAGGTCTAAATTGCAATGCAATGTTGGTTAGGTTATTCAAATGTATGGAATAAATTGGAAGGAAAGGCAAGATAATATGGAGAATGTAGATGTTCGAGGGTTTACCAATATGGTATGATATCATTGCTCGCTTATGGCGATTAACAGAAAAATGCAATGTGCTTGTGCTTATTGTTTGTCCCTGAACTAGTGCCTAATGACTTATAACTAATAATGGGGGTTGCGATTATTGGCTTTTACCTTATGATAAAGTCTTTGTCGGTTAAAGATAATTAATTGAGCAATTGGTCTTGATTGATGTCTTCGGGTCTCAATAGTGATTGGTCAATTTTGAGTCCTTCTGACTTGTGTCTCTCGTAGAGGTCATGATTGTCCCTAATTTTGTAGTACTTGGTGGTATTGTATTGCATAGTCTGATCGTGTCGGGCCGGATATAGACACCTCTTGTAGCTTAGTTCTTATGTCTGTGTGTAAATCCGGTGGAAGGAATCCAGTGTCGTATCAAGAGTCTCGGGCTGTTTAAAGGCACAGTTCCACTCTTGCGACACACTCTGAGCCGTATCAGTAGTCTCGGGCTATTTAAAGGCACAGTTTCCACTACTGCGACTCCCTAAAGGATTTATTAGTTTCTGCTTGAGCAGTCGGCCAGGAGCCTGTCTAATCTTCTTTCGAGAAGACATAAGACTAAAATCCCTGCTTTTCTGTGCAGAAATATTAAACTCTACTGTTGGATTCTTCCATTCTGTGACGATACTGTACTTAACACCTGGTGTCTTTTTCTACTTACAGCTGCTAGTTGCACGCCTTATGTCCAGGGGCGTTTATTTCTTGTTGTCACTGTGATTTTCGGGTCGTCTTGATTGTGTTCGTATTACTTGCGTCTTGTTGGTTCGAGTGGTGACGTAGAGTCAAGGGGGTTGTTTCTTCTACATGCGCGCACACACTTTAAACAAAAAAAAAAGAAAAAAAAAATTGCACCTGTTTTCAGAGTAGTTGTCGTAACCAGGAGGGGTGTTACAATATGGTAATATTAATATTAATATTAAAATTGCAGTTTAAAATATTAATACTAGAGGCAGGCAACAAGGACCTGTATGGGCTAAATTATAGTGAATGATAGTGTTTTTGATGCCATATTAACATAACCGATTATTCTTGAATAAGTGAAACTAGTTTTTTCCTTCATATTCATAACTATATGAAGTTGTTGATTTGAGATTATTTTGTAACCAATATGAAGATGTCTAATATTGATGTAAGTGCTTATATTTGATCATTCATTGGTATTAGCATCAAGACTTTATGGTGTCCACCCTTTGGAGGTTTTGACATGTATAAATGTTATGCATTATTGATTCACATGTTCAATGGCCTATTGATTGATGGGTTGGTTACCTAGAAGGTTAAGAGGTTGATAGATTGACGATCCTTACCTTTATTTCTAGTGTATATGGGTTTAAATGTATTAACCTTGTTCCTAAGGATTGTCATGTTTAAAAGTGAATATACCTTGCATTCACAGTGTTGTAGATGTCTGGTAAGAGGAATTTGTCTTAGGTATACTATGAATGAGTTTGATTGATGTTAAACCAATAATATTTGGTGGTATATTTGTATTGTTAACCAGACTTAGTTGTAACCACCCTTGAGTGTCATGTATGCATTGAATGAGTAGACCTCTTATTTAGGCAGAGTGAAGTTATTATTCATGAATAGGATTGTATATGTTCATTAGTTTGAATGCTTGTCTATTGATATGAATGCATGGATGTGTTTAATTGTTGAACATGAAATTGTACTTGTTATGCTTTGGATAATACCATTTTTAACTATTTGTCTTCATCTTGAAGGTTATGCTATGTTTTTTACCTTGAATGATAGTTTTGAGTGGGTTGTATGCAACTCTTCATAATGAGAAGGTATGAAATGATCATATAGAAAGTGTGCAATAGTGTTATGTATGACATGGTATAATACATATTTTCTCTTGTTGTTAGCTACCATATGAAAGAGAGAAACATTTTTTAATTATGCCTTTGAAACTCATCATGTGAATAATTGTGAAATTTCATATAATAGACTAGTCTTAAGTCTATTATGGTAATATTTTTTTTTTACATAAGAAAGGGGTTTATATATTAAAACCAGTGGTATAACCACTGTAGAGAAAACTTACATAATTCAGCTCTACGATTAGTGCAAGAGCTTTGAGATTAAAAAAGGGGTTTCCATGATATAAAGTCATAGAATTCCCATAACAACCAAGAGTCCAAAATATAACTAAACTCAGAATAAGAACTGGCTTACAACGTGATTGTCTGAGTTGCATAAGGGCCTATACTCCAACTTACAAAGAAGAGAACAAAAGATCCAAAAAGAACTAATTCTAGGAAAGAGGAATTCAGGATTAAACCTTCCAACCCAGGATGGAGGATCTTGCGCTCATGGTCGCCTTCCCCCCTGCATCTGTCTGGCGGCTCTGTCATGCAGCTTGAATTTCTATCTTTTCAATTCTTGGTTCCAGATCAACAATTTTTCTATTATCTTGCTGAGTGGTGTAGGTGAGAGCTTCTATTGATTCCTCCCTTAGCTAGATTAGATCTTACTCCATCATTTTGAACCTCCGACCTCCTTCCCCATCAAGATGGAGCAAGAATCCTCTATGCACGCTAAGCGTGTGTTTCATCCTACAAATTTTGAGTTCCAGGGAGGGTGAGGGATTAGGTGGGATGGATGAATTGGAACTGGACTCCATTGCGAGAGTGGTGGAAAAATACTAGGAGGGAGGGATGGCCGAGGAAAATGGGTAGAGACTAACCAGGGGAAGGACTGGGAGCTCAAGCCAGGCGAGAAACCAGACAGAATTGGGAAGGCAAGATGAGAAGGATTAGTTTACCACCTTCCTGAATTTAACTGTATCTTGTTCCTGCACCACCATGGGAGGATGGGGGGCTCGTGTGAGTGCCATGTAGGAGGGATAAGAGATCTATGCAGAGGTGTAGGAGGGACATGAGGAAAAGTATAGGGAGGGGGAGGGGAGGGGATGTGAACAATGTAGATAAGTACCATCGCATGGGAGAAGGGATAGACAAGGGAAGTGGAGGAGGGCTTCCACGAGTATGATGTCGGGAGGGAATGAAGGCCACTTTCCCCGGGAGGCCCAGTTGAGCGCTCACCAGGTGTTGCTAAGTGAGAGGGACGAAAACCAAAGTTCCATTTAGGGAGAGCTGACCGATGCTCAAGTGGGTGGCGGCTTTGGAAGCTTGGTCAAATTTGGCATTGAGATGACGGAGCACATGCGACGACAACTTTTCATTTTTATATAACACAACTGTGGCAACAATTGAAGTTGTCATCCCACAGGCGATGACATATTTTCGTTGTTTATACAAAAAAATTGTCGCAACAATTAAGGTTTGCATTGCAATTGCGACGACCAATATTTATTTAAATATATATAAATATATATATATTTTAGGATGCAATTTTGATATTAATATTAATATTACCATAATAATTTTTTAATTGATATGTTCTCCATTACTAATACTTTAACAGACAATTAATGAAGTCGAAGCACATGACTTCTCTGAGCCACTAAACCTAGAATCAGATTCCCTCTCTGTCAAATCCACGAAGAATCTTTTGACCATCTGCTCCTCAATTGCCCCTTTGCAAAAGAATTTTGGCAACATGCCCTACCAAGAGGGATCCCTTCTGACCAACTCCCTCCTGACATACCCACTCTGCTAAAAACGTGGGCCACCCTCTGTCCTTTCTCTCTCAAGGCTAATTCTCAAATCAAGTGTTGTTGGATGTCCCTCCCTAAATTCATCCTTTGGAAAATTTGGCTCGAAAGAAGCTCCAGAATCTTCTGAAATCTGACTGCTTCGCCTGACATAATGTTTGTCGAAGCCAAAGCTCTATTGGGAGACTCTCTCTCCTACCTTTTTCCTTGCACCAACTCCCTTTCCCTCAACTACCCTGATAAATATTGGATTCATAGCCTCACTCCAGAACTCCAATCCCCCCATCCTCTCACTAAGGATCATGAACTGCCCCATTCTTCCATCACAAAATGACCCAATTATGCTAGTGAGCCTTTCACCCATCAATGGAAATCTATATGGTTTCCGCATGATCACCTGTTAGAATTAAATGCAAGTAATTCCATATTTAGAAACAAGATGTATATATATATATATATATATATATATATATATAATTTTTTATTTTCTTTTATTATAGACAAGTGCAAAGGTGGCAGAGATGTCGAAGAGCGAGGAAAGAATGGAAAGCTCTGAAAAGCGGTCGGATAGGATTCAAAAAAGGGTTACGGGGATATTCATGACAACCGAGTGTTGCATGGCTAAATTTCATGTTTCAAAATTTTTGAGTGTAAAATGTGTAAAATGGAAGAGATCACGATGGGGCAGTTCAATGGTCTGTTTGTATATTTGCGGAATTCCAACAAAGTGGCTAAGTATGGAAGAGGGAAATTTCTTATTTCATGTGTATCAGTAAGATATTATATATAATTGCAAACTACTAATTGCAAAGGAGTGTGGGCATAGGAAACAACGACTATGAACTGAATATTTCTTCAACCCACCAAACAGGCGATCCGCAAAATAAATTTGAAAAAATGGAGAAGTATGGAAAGCAAAGAGACAGGTGTCAAAATGGGGTGATAATAGTTCCACTAAATATTCCAGGACCTGATGGTTAAATTGTATTTCTTGGAAGTTTTTAGTGAAAAATTGTGCACCATGGAAGAGAGCATGACAAGTGGACCGTAATACAGAAGAGGGTATGATCTAAGAACGATTGAAAATGTGCATATCACATAAGTGACAGTACTGTTCGGAGGCCATGGATCAACAAAAGTCCAATGTAGAGACCGCCTAGTAGGAATTCACGGTTGGAGAAGTTTCTGGGTATGGAATGGGGAAACGTTCGGTCGGTGCCACGATAAAAGAGCACGAGTGCATCTGTGAACCCACAAGACCGCCCACGTTCTCAGCCATACATTTTCGAAAGAATTAATAAGTGAGGGAAAATATAAAGTTTAGGGAAAAGAGAAATGGATATTTGGCCAAGTATAGAAGATAGAAAAACAAGGACCAATATATTCACATCTGTAATAGATATCCCATTTTCGTGGCAAGATATATACTTGGAAAGAATTGCGAAGTTGGTGGAAACAAAAAACAATGACCAGGAACACGAGCTGGGAGTTTATTTGGTTTTTGTTTGTATGCTTCGCATGTCAATTTGTATATCGACGATCTCCAAGGAATTCTATTAGTGAGGCAGCCGACAAGTACAGCTAAGGCAATCTTCATCTCCTCAACGTTGGAGCCCCTCTATCAATTTGTATATCGCAGAGCTCCGAATGTTGTTTGGAGGTCATGAAAAAGTAGAAGTGCAATGTTGACCATTGTGCAAGTCCGCCTGTCAATTTGTATATCATAGAACATTGGGTGTCAGTTGTGGGATAGGGAACAATAGAGGGTCAATTTAAATAAAGGGGAAGCAGTTATTGGAAATGTGTGAATCCGCGAAACTATGGAGCAAGGAATTTTCGGGAAAAAATGATTAAGTAACCAAGAAGAGAAACTAGAGGGAATAAAAGAGTGGGAAAATAGAAAGGTGGAAGGCAACTTTCGTAAGCGTGAATTGGTTTCAAAGAAGCCCCATTGTTGCAAAACCATGATGTTCTACTAATTGTCAGCAAATGCGTTGTTGAAGATTATACTTTATTGCAATGTGTGTGTGTAACTATGTTCTTGATACATTCTTCCATGACTGTAACATATTAACTTAACTACTAAACTTCATTTTCTACTAATTGCCAGCAAATGCTTTGTTGAATATTAGATTTTATTGGAATGTGTGGGTGTAACTCTGTTCTTGATACATTATTCCATGAGTGAAACATATTAACTCAAGTATTAAACTTTCATTATGGGTTTTTAGCATTAAAACTTAATAATTGCATGTCTAGAAAAAGAAAAAAGGATTATGCTGCAACATTGTACATTGGTATTGCTATGTTCTATCTGCATTACGAATAGAAGTGAACGTTGGTTTGAAACTGTGTAATCGATTTTTTGTTTGCATAAAAAGATGGTGGATTCACATAGTACATTGGCATATAATTGTTAAATGTTCCATCTTAGAAAATATAAGCTAAGTAAACACAATATCGAAGAAGTACGAGAGCACTGAACCATGCCAATTAGAACATGCGTTAAACCCAGAAAATAGGCAGCAATGAAGAGTCAAAGGAAAATATTTTTTAATAGAAAATCCATTTAAAAAAATAAGAAAAACACCGAGTATTGTACATATATCCTTATAAATTTGACCCAGTTCTTCGAGTCAAAAAATTGAAGGTATCTACAAAAAACACAGGCACGGGATCCGCAGTATGTAAGATTCTTGCAGTTTTCTCCTCGATGAATCATCCTGTGTTGAAATTGATATTTCTCATAAGATTCCCCTAAGGAAGAAGACAAAAATGGTTGCAGGGCAACTGAAATAGCACTTAGCTGAAACCGCCTCTGCATAGTCCAAAAAAATTCAGTAGCACAGCTTTCATGTGCAATTCCAGAGGCCCAAATTAGTCGATTCTGGGCAGAAGGATATGACTAGTAGGAAAATTCCTTGCAGCAGTGAGAGTTTTGCACCTGATTCTTGAAGATGTTAATCAATATTTTTTTGGCTTGAAATATATCTCTGAGAGCATCAACATATTATTTCTTTACAGTGAAACTCTTCTGCCCAGAATGGACTAATTTGGACCTCTGGGATTCCTACTTTCGTGCTGCAAAGTAGTTTGTATTCACCATCAGTTTCTTTGGTGTTGTCATGATAGGTATCAACGAGTCAGGAAGTTCCGTTCATTATGGTTCATCCATCATATCATCTTCTTCCAGCTCAGAATTCATGGCATCAACTTCTACGACAACCATGAATGCAATTGGGCAGGTTCTTTGAGCAATTAGGGTTGCCATCTAATTTTTTGGCTTGAAATATATCTCTTAGTGTACCAAGCGACAATCTCCTTTTTTTCTCCTGGGCGGAGGGAGATGATTAGTAAGAATATTCCCTGGAATAGTGGAACCTCTGGCCATTATGCCCCAATGTGTTTACAGTGTGTGGAGAGAACTACTGCCAGAAGTTATTAAGAATTTTCGTTTTCTCGAGACGATGTTTGAAATGAAAATTGGGGAGGGATAATATAACCCTCCACCAATTATGGTTTAATGCGTAGCAATGGAATATCTCCTCGAGCCTTTCACTAATCAATGACAATTTCTAGGGTTCGTGCAGAATGAGTTGTCACCATCACAACTCAGTAATTGCACAATTAGAAAAAAGTGTGAAGGTGGCGGTGATGGTGAAAATAGATTAAGAATTAGAAATTTCTTAAAAGAACCAACCCGTCGGTGCACAAAAAAAAAATATTGCATCGCCTTTGAAATTAATACTTGTAAAGGATAACATACTTGTTCACAAATCTTAGTTTAATTCGTAGTAGTGATAAATCTTCTTCGAATTTCCGGACATTAATGAAAATCTTAACGGTTCCTGCAGGATGGCTACTAGCATTAAAGATTAATTATTGCATATCTCAAAACAAGTATGAAGGTAGTGCTGATGGAGAAACTGGTTCCAAGAAATACTAAATTATGGAAAGTGATCGGGCGGGTTACAAAAGAAAAATGACAGAAGATATACCAAGGAGATGTGAAGAGACGATGGTCATATTACATCTTAGTGAGAGATATCGGCCGTCAATTTGTATGTCGCAGAATTTGCAAATTGACAAGCAGACCTGCGAGATGGTTGGCTCAACATTGCGCTTTCATTGTTCCATTTCCTCCAAATAGCACTCGGAGTTCCGCGATATATAGATTGACAGATGGAATCGAGGGCTGGCGGGTTCAAGATTGCCATTGTTTATGCATGGCAATCCCTATCAACTATCTAACATATCTAAAGACATTATTTTCAATACTAAATTATTAATATTACATATTGATATTGCAGAATTTTATTAGACGAGAAAGTTTGTACAATCTGGTTGGGCAAGTTATTTAAAAGTTTTGTGACAAACGAACAATACATAGTAAACATGTACTTTTATAAAGTATGGACATGATATTTTTTATAGCATATGCAGATCCCTCATTCCATACTTAGGCATTTTTTCGATTGTGGGTTCTCGGCCTGGCAGGTTGAAAATTGAGCCTCTATTGTTCCGTGTCCTACAAATAGCACCTACACTTCCATGATATACAAATTGACAGGTGGACTTGTGGGTTTGCTAGTTGAATGTTGCAATTTTATTGTCCTGTAGTGATTCCGTATTAATTCCATATTTAGCCACTTTTTTGGATCGGGGGCTGTTAGGCTAGTGGGCAAAAAATTGGGCATCTATTGTTCCTCTCTCTACAAATAACACCCACAATTCCGCGATATACAATTTCACAAGCGGACCTGCGGTAAATTATTACTGTTAAATATTGATATTACAGAATTTAATTAGACGAGAAGGTTTGTACAATCTGGTCGTTCGAGTGATATAAAAGGATTCCGATAAATGAGCAATACATAGTAAACATGTACTTTTATAAAGTATGGACATGAGATTTTATAGAACATATGTGAATCCCTCATTCCATAATTGGACACTTTTTGGATTGCAGGTTCGCGGCCTGACGGGTTGAAAATTGAGTATATATTGTTTTCTGTCCTACAAATAGCACCTACACTTCTGCAATATAGAAATTGACAAGCAAACTGGCAGAGATGAGTCTCTATATAAATTATGGAGATGATATTTTATAGAGCATATGTGGATCCCTCATTACATACTTAGGAACTTTTTGGATTGCAGGTTCGCGATCTGGCGGGCTGAAAATAGAGTCTCTATTGTTTTGTGTCTTACAAATAGCACCCATACATCCGCGATATACAAATTGACAGGAGGACCTATGACTACTTGGTTGAACATTGCATTTCTATTGTTATAGAACATATGTGGATCCGTCATTCCATACTTGGGCACCTTTTGGATCGCGGGTTTAGTATCTATTGTTATGTGTGCTACAAATAGCACCTATATTTCCACGATATACAAATTGGAAAGCAGACTTGTGGACATGAGTCTCTATATAAAGTATGGATATGAGATTTTATAGAGCATATGCAGATCCCTCATTCCATACTTAGGCACTTTTTGGATCGTGGGTTCGCGGTTTAGGGGGCTAAAAAAAGAGTCTCTATTGTTTCGTGTCCTACAAATAGCACCCAGACATCCGCAATATACAAATTGACAGGAGGAATTACAAGTTGCTTTGTTGAACATTGCATTTTTATTGTTCTGTAGTGTTCTTGTATTAATTCCATATTTAGACACCCTTTTTGATCGGGGGATCTCGGGCTGGCTTGATGAACATTTCACTTTCATTGTTCCATGTCCTCCAAATAACACTCGGACTTCTGTGATATGCAGATTGATAGATGGACTCGAGGGCTGGCAGGTTCAATTTTTCCATTGTTTACGGATGGCAATCCCTATAAACTATCCAACATATCAAAAGACATTATTTTCAATACTAAATTATTAATATTACATATTGATATTGCAGAATTTAAGTAGAGGACAAAGTTTGTCCATTTTGGTGGACCGACTGATAAAAAAGTTTTCCGACAAACAAGCATTACATAGTAAACATGTACTTTTATAAAGTATGGACATGAAATTTTATAGAGCATATGCAGATTCCTTATTCCATACTTAGGCCCTTTTTGGATCGCGGGTTCGCGGCCTGGCTGGATGACAATTAATGTTTTATTGTTTCATGCCCTACAAATAGCACCCAGACTTCCACGATATGCAAATTGACAGGTGGACTCGGGCTGGTTGGTTGAACATTGCACTTTTATTGTCCTACAGCGATCCCGTGTGAATTCCATATTTAGCCATTTTTTTGATCCGGGGTTCTGGGGCTGGCGGGTTGAAAATTAGGTCTCTATTGTTCCGCATTGTACAAACACCACCCACAATTCCTCGATATACAAATTGGTAAGTGAACCTATGCGTTGGCTGGCTCAACATTGCAGTTTCATTGTTCCATGCCCTCCAAATAGCACTTGAAGTTCCGTGATATACAGATTGATAGATGGACTTGAGGGATGGTGGGTTCAACTTTTCCATTTTTTAAAGATGCTAATACCTATCAACTATATAACATATCTAAAAAAATTATTTTCAATACTAAATTATTAATATTAAATTTTGATATTGCAGAATTTAATTAGACGAGAAAGTTTGTACAATCTGGCCGGGCAACTGATATAAAGGTTTTCCGACAAACCAACAATACATAGTAAACATGTACTTTTAGAAAGTATGGATAAGAGATTTTGTAGAGCATATGAGGATCCCTCGTTCCATACTTGGGCACTTTTTGGATCACGGGTTCTCGGCCTGCTGAGCTGAAATTTGAGCGTCTTTTGTTTCGTGTCTTGCAAATATCACCCAGATTTCCGTGATATACAAATTGACAGACGGACTTGTGGACTCCACGTCTAGTGGGTTCAATATTGAAATTGTTTAGGGATTCTCATCCTATCTAAATTTATATAAAAAAATTATTTTCAAATACTAAATTATTAATATTAACTATTGATATTGTACAAATGAATTACATTAAATTATTAAAGCATGTTAAATCGCTTATTTTTAAAAAAATGAAGGAAACAAAAGAAAGTTTTTTTAAATTCTATCATTGCAAGCATAACAAGGACCAATTTGAATTTTAAGGCCCTCTTGTTCATATGATATCACAATTTCACTCTACACAATATATATTCGTTGATTTCAAATTATTCCAGGATATTAATTTTACCAAGTTCACCGAATAAGAAAAAATGCCAAAACAACGACCAATTTGAATTTTAAGAGCCTCTTGTTGCTATGATACAACAATTACACTTTTCACACTATATATTCATTGATTTCAAATTATTTTAGAACAATAATTTGACCAAGTTCATCGATCAAGGAAATCTGCTAAAGCAAGCCACATAGTACATTTGCATCACAACGCCATAGAAATTATCAGGCAGATCTGCAGGCCAACTAGCTAAAAAATTCAATTATATTGTTCCATGTCCTTAAAATAAGAGTTGGAGTTCCATAGTATACAAATTGACAGACAAATCAGATAACCAAGAACCAACCAAAATTCAAACAATTCGCAGGAAAGTTCCTAGAAAGTTCCATAGAGAAGAACCCATCGACCTTTGCACCAAACAATTTGATATACAAAGAAAGGACGTTGTCGAATTGATTTTGTCTTGCATAGGGTATATGTTCCCAGTAGAAAATAACTGGGGCCATGCGATATATGGGGATTACAGAGATATGGGCCAAGTCCAACGAACATTCATCTGGATGTTGAACAAATATTATAGAGACACATGAGGTATTTTCGTTTCCTGCCAAAGTTTGATATATATATATTTTTCCCCTTCTTCAATCGATATGAAAAATTGCGTTGTCCTCATTTAAGGTGAATTTTTTGTGTATTTGAAGTTGTCAAGGCATGTAGACACTGTTTTCCCTTTTCTGTAGATATGATTCATATGAAAACTTTGCCAACTGAGGAAGAACATTTTGTCACAAAGGTTTCCTAGCCATACAATGCATGATTGTGTTTCTCAAAGTTTGGATAAAAGAATTGATGCAATGTACATATATATCTGGGCATTTTTCACTGCATCACAGACAATCAGGCATATCATCACTTATCAAAGAAGAGGTAGAAGTAGTGAAGTTGAATTTTGCACATACAGGCTCAAAGGAGGTTGAGTACACATTGGCTGCAACTAAAATACCTTCAAACTAGGAACGTGAGAAAAGGGATTAATACATTGAATAATATAATACACAACTGCACCGCCCCTCCCTTAAAAAAATTAAAATTAAACAGGCGCAAAAATTTGTTGAAGGATATTTCTATAAGAAAAGTGAGGATGATTTTGTGGATGTATACGCACAATAGTTGTAGAGATAGATAGTTTCTTCAGATCCTCTACTATATATGCTCGCAACTCTGTTACAAACATTGGCTGGGTTGTCCAAAAGATCCTTTCTCTAACATCCCTCTTCTTTGTTATATTTTTGAACAACATAAATGGAATCTTTCCTTTATGCAATTTTCATTCCATTGACGAAAACAAATCTGAATACATATCAAACAATTGTAGTTGCAACATGGAACAGTCCAATATTTGTGTAACTTATTCGACATACATGTAGATGCTAAAGAAAAGGACAAAATTGAATATGAAAAGAGGTACCATTGCCTTGTCCCTATCTGACTCTCCATCCTTTATATGGAGAATATGTTGCGAGCCAAATTTCTAGTGTGACAATAGCCCCAATCATTCTGATTGGGTAAATATCAGTGCTCTGTGCAAGCTGGCTAATAGTCGAGTCCAGGATGAAACAATATTCTGAACAAACAACAAGATTTTTTTCCACAATGCTTGTTTCGTTGAGCGAAATAATTCGATCACAATCACTACGGTCATATATTGTTTTGGGAAATATATTAAAATTTGTAATGGATATCCCATTACGCGACAATATCTTTTCTGCATGTTTATGGGGAAGTCGTGGAGGAATAGTCAGTGTCACTGTCATCATTGTGTCCTTGTCTGTAATGTCAGCATTCATAATGGATCTACTTTTGTTTTCCTTCTCCAAGTAGGTGATATAGACATTGATTATCTCCCCAATGAACACTTGTCTAGTTTGGTGTTTGTTCAAGCCCTGTATTGATGTAATGTACCTCAAAAAAACTGTCTAAAAAAAATTGTGTTTGGACATTTATCCTTGAATAGTTTTGAGATTCATGCAAGTAGGATTTCTGTTATATAGCTTGAGTCTAAAATTTTGTTAGTGTCCTTACTGTCATCGACTGTCCTTACCATTCAACTTAATGTTTTCTAATCGACGATATAATAAGTGTTTACTTCTCACCTCAATGTTTATTTAAGTCCTGTAATTATAATTACTTTCCTAGATATTTGTACCTATAACACTACCACCGTCTTAACAATACAAATGACTTTGGGATTTTATGGCCAAATCCTTACATGTTAGATCCTACATAGAAACATTACCATATGCTTACAATACAAACAACTTTGGGATTTTATGGCCAAATACTTACGCATTAGATGCTACCTAGAAAACATTACCATATGTTTACAATACAAAGGACCTTGGGTTTTATGGCCTAGGCTTCATGCGTTATTCCATACACATACTCGTACGATGAAAGGGACCAAACAGACTTAGGTAAAAGTGGTATTAGTCTATACTCCTCTGCAAGAGTTTAAATACAGGAAGACGCCTTTAGTTTTAAAAGTATCTGAATATGGGATAGTGGTTAGGTAAGACCCTTCCGGTTAAACTCAGAGTTCGAATATTTCATAATCCTCCACCCGTGCTAGTAATCCTATTTGGCTCCACCTATTTGTAACGTAGCATCAACTGTACATGTAATAACTACATTCATTGTGATTTAGGGTTTACCTCTGATATGCACTTACCCATCCCATTCGGCTCCACCTGTCCGAACGTAGTGTCAATTGTGCATTTGTATTAACTTCATTTACTATGATTTGGGTTTAAATATTTCCATGAGTCACACTGGCACTTCTTTACTCAGTAGCTCATTAATTACCAAAGGAGGGGTAGGTCCGATACACACTTAATCCTAGCCAGTACATTAAAGGAGGTAGTGTATACGTTGCAGTCGAGGCCATCACCTGTCCTGCTATCCAATATGGACGTGATGAGTCGATCTCATCACCTGGTCATTCGTACCCACAGACCTCATTCTTTGAGGAAGGGATTAGTTAGGTTGATGGATTCTGTTGTGGAGACGTCCTCCAGAACTCTAACTCTGCAACCCCAATTTCTTGGTGAGGAGAAAAACAATGAGGTTTTATTCATAATGGAGGTGACATCGCTATCTACCCTATTGGTAAGGTTCTTGTTACTTCTGTATCTCTAGTTCTGAGATTTGTGGCCGAGTTTTTTCTTCCTCTTGCAACCACTATGGGTGACCTACGCGCCGTAGTGATTATAATCTCTGTAAGTGGTTGTTCTCTTGTTGTCAAGACTCCAAGAAGGATTCTGGAAGTTCCTCCCCTCTATTAGGCAGTTGTATTACCACGTCCTTATCTGTTCTAGAAATTTCCGAAGGGGCTCGATACCTCGTCCCTTTGTTTCTTGGTGTTTTTGCAAGTAGATTGTCTCTAGGGCATGACGTTTTCCACTTTTCTTCGATATACTGTATCATTTTTTGGTATTGAGCTTCTGCAGGGTTTCCTGGATTCCATTCCAGAAACTATTTTTATTACGATGAGGGCGTTGCACTGTAACTGTAGTATTTCCTTGTCTATGTTAATGAATTTTTGTTGTTTCGTTGGCTCTAAACTTTCTTCGTGGTTGGTTATACTCTGTTTAGTGTCTGAATAGGGTTTTCCCAACCCAACTCAACTCTTCTACCTCAAAGGGCCCCTTTCGCTTGTATACCATATAACCGGTAAATTATTTACGGGTTCTGTAATGACTTACTATGGTCTATAGATAGATTAATTCATTATGTATTACTTAAATCCTTTCTTTGTAATTTTTAAGGGAACAAATTCCTATATTTAACATTCATGTTAATTGTATCTTTGATTTTATCTCTTCACGAAGATTTCGTTTAGTAGTTATCTGTATCTTGTCTACACCTTAGAATATATTCAATCTCTATTTAATGTCTCTGGAATCGGTGTTGGACTACTGTTATATTTACAAAAGCTGTAATTTTCTTGTATAACTCTCTTTTTGAACTGGATGTTATAACTAATTATGGGACCCTGTTTTGATGCAAGGGTACCCATCATCTTAATCAATCTCACTCCTCCCCTTTTCGACTGGTGGATGACCACGGCTGGGAGATGGATCATGCCCATGGAAAAATCCAAGATAAGTACAGGTTCTGTCAATGATGTATTTCCATTCTGTAGATAAATTCATTCAACCTCCTTTCGTATAATTCTAATATTTCAATGGCATGTTTAGTTACTAATATTTTATTTATACGAATTTTGCAGAGTCATCGGTAGCAAGTTCGGATATCTGCATTCGTCCTTAGAAATAAAGGTACTCGGGTTCCATGCCTGTATCTCTCACACTCTCATTCCTTTATTTCTAAAGGAAGGGCATGGTCCCTTTCCAGTCCTTTTATTTACTGTGTAGTTTTGTTCTGGTTTTGGTATCGTTGAATAAGGGTAACCCGTCTTGTGATGGCAATTTATATCGTTGGAAAATAAAACACCGTATGGGATGTTCATTTGTTTTAATTCTGAATGAGATGTGTAATATTATTCTTAAAAGAATTAGGGTTTCCCTTTCACCTACTTGTGTTGGCATACTGGTTATTTTATTATTTTAATATACTAGTGTCATATTGGCTACTTCCTCAAAAGGATTTTTGGAAAAGAAAAAGGTACTCGGATATTGCCGGCTATATGTATGTCTTGTTTATATTTGACTCCGCATTGCAAGATGGTAAATGAATTCAATTTGCACTTACTGTACTTTGTGTTAAAGGCTTTCCTTTGAAAATTCTAGGTGATTATGTTTTATTTACACAATTATGAATTTACTCAGGGGTATATGCTAAGTTTCGGGATGTCCCCTCTTCCTTGGGCCTTCACGCCTCTCATGATTAGTTCTGGTAATTAAACTCTGTTAATCCAATTCACTGCAAAGAATTTCCCAACATTTCATCTTATAACTTTTCATTAAACACCGGTTTGATACAAAGATGTGTAAATGTTGTAGGTGGTTTTTGGTATTCGCAAGATCACTTCCATACTTTAAATATACATATAAATCTTAGACACTTGCGATTAGGGTTATCTCTCGAAAATAATGACTGTTAGGATGGTACATGGAAGAAATCTTAGTTAATTACTCTACTACTGCACGTGCTTTTATATATCCAAAAATATGTGTATGTACATATATATATTTATATCTATACACTATGCAATTTTCCATTTACATTCAATATATAGGTAAACGAAAATTTGCATTGCATTTTACTTGTGGGATTTTCAATGACAATGCTTTACCTTACTACAGTAGTAATCAAACCACAACAAAAATCTTCTTTAATAATTGACTAGGCAAATCTTTTCAGCTAGTATACCTTCCGGGACTAGTATTCATAACAGAAATGAGATACAACAAAGATAATCCATTCTGAACTAGTGGGGAGACATTCTAGCAGTTCCTAAGTTTCAATAGGATGCATTCGATATTTCATCTTTAATATTATTCCTAATTAGAATTAACAGATGCATTCTATCAAGTATGTAACCATTTAACATTCATCCAGAGAAGTGACAGAAATAACATATTTGAGATAATACACTGAAAGACAAAGGGAACAACCACGTTCCTCCCAACTATAGAACAAGGAAGCCAAATTACTTGCATGATTCACCCCCTAGCCTGACCATGAATCCATGAGGGAGAACCTGGAAAAACTTCTCTTCAGCAATTTCCTACAACTCTAGTAGTTTCCCTTGCCCCACACTCAAGCAGTGTTCATAACAACAAGTAAATCAATAGACTCCTTCCCCAACATACTTGGCATCATCCTTCCTCCTCTCATATGCTATTTATCATTTTCCTAGGTATTTTCCCTCCCTTGGGAATATTTGCAGCTTTCTAAATCCCTGATTTTCAGGGGCTGCCAATGGCCAAATCACTGATTTGCCACTTCTAATAATCACCCCAGAGGTAGTTCCAATATGTTCCCCACTCATGGAGTCATGGTCATCTAAATTTAACATGGTTTTTCCATTTGTCCTCCTGCAATCAATATAAAATATTCTGTTTTCATACAAGTGTCATAGTCAAATAGTTAGTTGGGTCAAATCAGGTCTCTGCCCAAAAGTCAAAATAATTAATTACAATTACCAAATTCGAAATTTGAAATTTCCATAAATGGAAAAAATTTTCCAAATTCGAATTTACTAAGAATGGAGTAAATTTCCAACAAATTTTTAATTTCAAAAATATTTTATTTTTGGGGATGTCACATCCTTTCCCCCTTCAGTAAAACATTGTCCTCAGTGTCCGTTCCTTTCCTGAAACAGGATTGGTTGATATTTCCACAAATCTCCCTCCACCTCCCAAGTGGCCTCCTCAGGACTAAAGTGCTTCCATTGCACATTTACCTGAGCGACGACTCTATTCCGAAGTGTTATTTCTCTCCAGTCCAGAATGCATAGTCATTCCACCTAGAACTCGCCTTCGGGTTCCACCTATACCAAGTTCCAATCAATCCTATGAGTAGGGTCATGAATATACATTTTCAGCAACGAAAAATGAAATAAATTATGAATTATTAGATTAGCTGGAAGTGCAATTTGATATGCTATGGGTCCAATTCGAGCTAGTATCTCGAAGGCCCCACAAAACCTTGGTGCCATCTTGGCACAATTCCCTAACTTCAACGAGCTCTTTCAGGCTTTGACCTTCAAAACAACATGGTCTCCCACTTGAAATTCCAAGTGTCTTCTTTTCTGATTTGCGTAGCTCTTCTGTATGTCATGTGCTTCTTTCAAGTTATTCTGTACCTTTCTTACCATGTTCTCCATTTCTTGGAGCATCTCTGGTCCAACTATGAGTCTGTCAGCCGAGTTATCCCAACTAATTGGAGTCGTACACTTTCTGCCATACAGTATTTCAAAAGGGATCAACTTAGCTGAAGTCTGGTACCCATTGTTATATGCGAATTCTACCAAGTGCAGGTAGTCCTCCCACTTTCTCGGTTTTGTTCTTACGTACATGCGAAGCATATCCTCTATGATTTGGTTTGTTCTTTCGGTCTGTCAATCCATTTGTGGATGATATCTCGTACTAAAATTCAAGTTAGTGTTTATCCCTGCAAACAATTCCTTCCAAAAAGTGGATGTAAATTTTACGTCTCTATCTGAAACCACCATTTTAGGAATACCATGCAGTCTAAAAAAAAATTTCATGAATATTTCAACAATGTTTATAGCTTTAAAAGTGGACTTTACAGGAATAAAGTGTGCAGACTTACTGAGTTTATCGATTACAACCTTGATAGAATCATTATGTTTATGAGTTTTAGGAAAACCTGTAATAAAGTCCAGTGATATAGTCTCCCATTTCCATTCTGGTACTAGTAATGGCTGTAATAGGCCAGTTGGATGCTGGTGTTTAGCCTTAACCCGCTGACAATCTTAGCACCTATCCAAGTACTCTGTTGTTTTTCCCTTCATATTAGGCTAGTAAAATATTTTTCTAAATGTTGTTATTGTTTTCTGGTAACCTGGATGGCCATAATATGGTTTCTTATGGACTTCGTCCAAAACTGTTAATTTTAACTCTGCTAAATATGGTATGTAAAGCCTGTTTTTCAATCGTAATAGTCCCTTCTTGTCGATGCTTAGATCTAAATTTTCTGAGTTTGTGGTATCGTTCTATAATTATGTCATTATCATGGTGTAATCTCCATCGTTAATACTTGCCATCCTTATCCTTTGTTCCAGATCACTTTCTACCCTGCTAATATTTATCTCAAATAACCCATGGANGCTACTTTATTTTCTTTACCCTTGATGTGTCTGACCTCAAAGTCGAATTCACTCAAGAAGGATAGCCATCTTGCTTGTCTTGCATTAAGATCTAGTTGACTAAATAGATATTCCACCTCGCTATTATCCGACAATAATAGAAATTTCCTACCCATTATGTATTGTTGCCACATTTTTAACGCGTGTATTACTGTTGCCAATTCAAAATCATGAGTGACATAATTTCGCTTGTGTTCTTTTAATTTTCAGGACTCATAACAAATAATGTGTCCTTCCTAAGTTAGGACACCACCTAGTCCTTCTTTACTTGCATCAACACATACAATGATGTCTTTATCTAGGTCTACTACCTTCAATATGGGTGCAGTTGTCAATAATCCTTTCAGCTTGTTGAAATTGTCTTGACACTTCTCTGACCAGTTAAACTTGGTCCCTTTCTTCTGTAATGAAGTGATAGGGTAGGCTATCTTGGAAAACCCTTCTATAAATTTGTGGTAATATCCAGTGATTCCCATGAATGATCAGATATCTGCTACATCCTTGGGTACCGACCATTCCATAATGGATTTTATTTTCTCCGAGTCTACGACAATGCCTCCTGTTGAAATTACATGTCCTAGATATTGTATTTCTTTCTGATAAAAGTCACACCTGTCGAATTTAGCATACAGTTTGTGTTTCCTCAATGTTTGCAGAACTATCCTAAGTGCTCATTATGTTCTTCTTCTGTTCTTGAATAGACCAGAATGTCGTTGATAAATACTACCACGAACTTGTCCAAGTATTGACTGAAAACACTGTTCATTAGGCACATAAACGTGGTTGGTGCATTAGTGAGTCTGAAGGGTATGACTACGGATTCGTAGTGTCCATATCTTGTCCGAAAAGTTGTTTTGCTTATGTCATCATCTTTTATCCTAACTTGATGATAACCGAATCATAAATCCAACTTTGAAAAGATCTTGGCCCCACCTACTTGATCAAACAGATCATTTATCCTTGGTAAGGGGTATTTGTTCTTAATAGTCAGTTTGTTCAATTCTTTATAATTGGTACATAGTCTTAGAGTATCGTCTTTCATTTTCACAAAGAGGATTGGTGCTCCCCATGGTGAGACACTCGGTCTGATATACTCTTTATCCTACAATTCCTGTAATTGTATTTTTAATTCTGTCAGTTCTGGTAGACTCATTCAGTGGGGTACTTTTGAGATAGGGGTTCAACCAGGTAGTAGGTCTATGGAGAAGTCTATTTCCCATCTAGGAGGTAATTCTAGTATCTCATCCACAAACATGTCTCTAAATTCACGTAGGAAAACAAAGTCTTCTAACTTTGGCTTATCTTATTTTTCTAATAGATTCGTCACTTAGATGGCATGAACTTGACATCCCTTTCTTATACATTTCTTGAGTTGCATTGTAGAAACTTGTCTGAATGATATAGGTTTTGGTATGCCTTGGGTTGTTCTAACAGTGCCAAAATCATCTTTATAGTTAAGTAACTTTGTATAACAGTCTAGTACTGCTTTGTGTTGTTCCAACCAATCCATCTTGATAATCATATCATAAGATCCTAGTGATAGGATGTTCAGATTGGTCCTTATCTTTTGACCATCTAAGCTGAACTCAAAATTAGAAATAAAGTCAACTACTTTCTTTTTAGCACATGTTGCTAGTTATACAAGCCATGATTTTGCGTGCTTCAGTTTCTTAAGTTTATTCGACTCTACTACATCAGGAGTAATATAAATTAACGTAGCTCCAGGGTCAATTAAAAAAAAAATTCGAGTGTCATTGATTTTACCTTCAATTTCTACCACTGAGGACTGGTGGTCATCTTGTCGACCATCTATGGTTGCATTTATCTGATGCAGGCTTCTGCCCATGTCTCCCACTGTCGAGGCTTCCTGCAAATTGTGAACAACAATTATGTTTGCTGAAATTAAACGTGGACAGTTCCTCCTTAGATGAGGCTCTCCGCATTCCCAACGCTTTAATGGCTCGCGGGAGTTGTACCCAAACTTATTCATTCCTAGGTTTACCGATTTACCGCTACCTTGCACATTCGAATGATTGGAGTGAAAATCCTTCCTTGGGAAACTTTTTGTTGCATTCCGATAAGGAGTTGGCTGGTATCACTTCTTCTGCTAGTTCATTCGATCTTGCTTCTTATCCTTCCAGGCCTTAGGAAACTCTACCCATTGTATATACTGCTCATAGCACATTCGTGCTTTCCTGAATACCTCACTCAAATATTTGGGGTTGTCAAACTCAATTCTGTCCCTATAGGACTGTGGTAAACATCTTAAGAATCGTTGGATTTTTACCTTATCCTCCTGGATGTATGGTACGAACCTTAGTAGTTCCATAAATTTATTTATAAGGTCCTCCATCTTCATCTGTCTGAGTGGTAACTCGTAAAATGTTTTTGTCTTCCTTTCATAATAGCTTTCAGAAAGGTATTGTTTCTTAAAATACTTCTTAAAATCGAACCATTCCAACTATTTCTCCTTTAGGCCATTGGCCAATTTCAGGTCCTTCAACAAAATGTTGGCTTTTCCCTTCAAATTGTAGATGGCCATTCTGACCTTCATGTTGCTGGAATAGTTATAGATCTGGAAGTATTTTTTGATGTCCAACAACCATGCCTGAGCTTCTTCTCCTTTCCTGGATTCTCCATCAAAGGTAGTTGCTTTAATCTTTTTAAATTCTCCTTCAAGGTGGTCTATTTGTTTCCTTTTTCTGTCTGGTATAGTTGTGTCTTTAGCTGAAGATGTCCCTTCATACAAACTGTCTCCTTTTTCTATTTTCAAACCAGAATTCTTGGAGGCCCTTTTGGTGACCTCTTCATCATGGTTATCATCTTTTGGGATTTTCTTGGTTACTATACTACGCAACAGGACTTCATTTATCTCTTATTGTTCCTGCTGTGCTTTCTTCAATTTTTCATTGTCGGTCTTGAAATCCTGCAATTCAACAATAAGATTTCTCATTGTTTCCAACACCTCCGTGGGTGAGATTCCATCACTGCTCTGTCTTGGATCTTCGGGAGGTGCTTGCTACAGATTTTCATCCATCCTAATTTCTGCACCCTCCTTAGCTGCCATAATTTAAAAAATTAGAAAGGGCTTTCTCTTTGTAACCATAAGATTTATTAGTTTTACATAAATCAAAATAAATACTAAGAAGTTAATGTGGCCCTGTTCAAGCCCAATGTTGTATATTTTTCTCTGACACCATATGTAATGTACCTCAAAAAAACTGTTTTTTTTTTTTTTTTTTGTAGATTTATCCTTGAATAGTTTCGAGATTCAAGCAAGTAAGCTTTTTGTTATACAACTTTATTCTGAAATTTTGTTAGAGTCCTTATTGTCATCGACTGTCCTTACCATTCAACTTAAAGTTTTCTAATCGATGATATAATAAGTGTTTACTTCTCACTTTAATGTTTATTTAAATTCATGTAATTATAATTACTTTCCTAGTTGTTTGTAGCTGTAACACTACCACAGTATTAACAATACAAGTGACTTTGGGATTTTATGTCTAAATACTTACGCGTTAGATCATACATAGAAACATTACCATATGTTTACAATACAAACGACATTGGGATTTTATGGCCAAATCCTTATGCATTAGATCCTACCTAGAAAACATTACCGTATGTTTACAATACAAACGACCTTGGGTTTTATGGCCTAGGCTTCATGCATTAGTCCATACACATACTCATAGGATGAAAAGGACCAAACAGACTTAGGTAAAAGTGGTATTAGTCTATAATCCTCTGCGAGAGTTTAAATACAGACAAACTCCTTTAGTTTTAAAAGTATCTGAATACGGGATAGTGGTTAGGTAAGACCCTTCCGGTTAAACTCACAATACGAATATTTCATAATCCTCCACCCATGCTGGTAACCCTATTCGGCTCCACCTATTCGTAATGTAGCGTCAACTATACATGTAATAATTGCATTCATTGTGATTTAGGGTTTATCTCTGATATGCACTTACCCATCCCATTCGGCTCCACTTGTCTGAACGTAGTGTCAACTGTGCATTGTATTAACTGCATTTACTGTGATTTGGGTTTAAATATTTCCATGAGTCACATCGACACTTCTTTACTCAGTAGCTCATTAACTACCAAAGGAGGGGTAGGTTCGATATGCACTTAATCCTGGCCAAGGAATTAGAGGAGGTAGGGTATACATTGCAGTTGAGGCCATCACCTGTCCTGCTATCCAATATGGACATGATGAGTTGATCTCATCACCTGCTCATTTGTACCCACAGACCTCATTCTCCGAGGAAGGGATTAGTTAGGTTTATGGATTCTATTGTGGAGAGGTCCTCTGGAAGTCTAACTCTGCGACCCCAATTTCTTATATAGGATAACAACAGTGAGGTTTTCTTCATAGTGGAGGCAGCATCACTATCTACCCTACTGGTAAGGTTCTTGTTACTTTGGTATCTCTAGTTCTGAGATTTGTGGTCGGGTTTTTTATTCCTCTTGCAACCACTATGGGTGACCTACGCGCCATAGTTATTATACTCTCTGTAAGTGGTTGTTCTCTTGCTTTCAAGACTCTAGGAAGGATTCTAGAAGTTCCTCCCCTCTACTAGGAAGTTGTATTACCGCGTCCTTATCTGTTCTGGAAATTTCAGAAGGGGCTGGATACCTCATCCCTTTGTTTCTTGGTGTTTTCGCAAGTAGATTATCTCTAGGGTGTGATGTTTTCCACTCTGTTTTGATATCCTGTATCATTGTTTGGTATTGATCTTCTGCGGGGTTTCCCAGATTCCATTCCAGAAACTACGTTTATTACGATGAGGGTGTTGCAGTGTAACTGCAGTATTTCCTTGTCCATATTAATGGTTTTTGTTGTTTCATTGGCTCTAAACTTCTGTCATGGTTGGTTATACTCTGTTTAGTGTCTGAATAGGGTTTTCCCAACCCAGTTCCACTCTTCTGCCTCAAAGGGCCCCTTTTGCTTGTATAGCATATAAATGGTAAATTATTTATGGGTTCTGTAATGGCTTACTATGGTCTGTCGATAGATTAATTCAATCTGTATTACTTAAATCCTTTCTTTGTAAATTTTTAAAGGAACGGATTCCTATATTTAACATTCATGTTAACTGTATCTTCGATTTTATCTCTTTACGAAGATTTTTTTTAGTAGTTATTTGTATCTTGTCTATACCTTAGAATATATTCAATCTTTGTTTTATGTCTCTGGAATTGGTGCTGGACTACTGTTATATTTACAAAAGCTGTAATTTTCTTGTATAACTCTCTTTTTGAACTAGATGTTGTAACTAATGATGGGACCCTATTTTGATGTGAGGGTAGCCATCATCTTAATCAAGCTCACTCCTCCCCTTTTCAGTTGGTGGACGACCATGGTTGGTGTTTGCACTCTTTTCGTCATTTGATGAGCAAAAAGCAAGTGCTTACATGCCTAGTTGGGCTCTGCTAGTCATGACAGTTGTATGGTAAAAGGTTAGAAAGACAACAACAAAGCTATTAAAAAGAATTAAACAAAAAACTAAGTGAAACTATGAGCATAGGAACAAAAAATAAAAACAAATGACAATGGACCAATATCACCAATGTATAAGCTGGTCTGATTGTTGAAATCCAAAGATACACAATGGAGAAAT
>SNQJ01S0056951.1:0-18943 GCA_010110895.2 Picea sitchensis
GTCTGGTAAAAGTAGTTCAGGTTAGTTGCTTTATTTACCAAGGAAAAAGAAATTTTTCTTAAGTTCTTTACTTGAATACTTAGGGAATTAAGTAGCTTGTAGTCGAGCGAAATCTTGTTTTAAGTTTTTCTTTTCAAATATCTGAGAAAAGTAGTTACGAAAAGTTTGGTGAAAGAGTTTAATTTGGAAAATATTTATTTGTGAAGAAGAAGTAGTTTGTTTTCAATTTCATCTTATGCTCTTCTCTTTTGTCTCTTAAAGAACATTATTGGTTTCACTTTCGTTCCTTTTGACTTAAGACAACCACTAAAATTAATGCTTAATTAAAAATTATTAGACTTTGTGCTTGTAGGGTCCATCAATTTAGTCTAGGCTAGAGCCTTGATTTAGGATTAGAGAGGAAACTCTTCAAGGCTACAAAAACAAACATAATATTTTGTGCTAGGGAGTGCTTGAAATTACAGTAAAGGTAACCGAGATAACCCCTCCAAAGCCAGAGCAATCATAGTAGGGAATACATATAGAGGGCTTATCTTGGGATTTCGTTGATCGCATTTCCCACGGAGCTTCGTGGGTCTCAAATCCATTTGAGGTCTTCAGTCGTTTTCTGATACACTTTCTTTCGATACCCTTGATAGGTTTTGGGCTTGATACCCTACTCATTGCAGTCCACCTGACTATCGATTGTACCCGCCTAGTGATTGTTCTTGCACTGGAAACCTAGTTGTCTTTATATTAGTGACTTACACAGGTGACTGCAGGGGTATACCACGGTACCTAGGGAAGACATCGGTCCACACTTTGCAGATTATACACAGAGGGTGCTTCCATATTCGAGTTTCACTTGCACTCGTAAGTTTCTCTAGTGTTGGCTGGTGTAACTGTTCTTCCAACTAGCTAGTGATCTTCTTTTCTTCTCTCATAGGAGCTTCTTCTAGTGTGTGTTGATCTTTAACGTTAATAGAAATCCCTAGTGTGTCATTGATCTTCTCACACCATGGAGGATTAGGAGCTATGTCGGTCGTGAAGGCTTCTTGGCCTGCCACCGATTAATCTAGAGCCACCCCTGCCACTGCTAAGGAGAAGACTTGACCAACAAGGGTCGTTTGAGGCAACCGAGCCAAGGAAACTGAGCCTGACCCATCTCCGAGAGGAGAAAATTTGATTCTAGAGGAACCAACCATTTCTGACCTCAGAGTAGAAGCTCTTGGTCTGTATAACCCTCTAATCACTGATCTATCAATTCCCATCGTCGTACAGGTTAAACCTTACGAGAATCAGGTAGTGTCACAAGAAGCAATGGAAACAAATGTTGCTACTTCTTCAAGGAATCCTCATATTCCCTCTACGACTGTCACTACAGGGGGTTTTTTGCCTCCTAACCAACTCTCATCAGTCCGTACCACTATGGTCTTGACCACCTCTACCTTGGGAAATGGTCTGATTCCATCTATGGTGGTGATCACTGATCCTTTCACCCAAAGTTGGACAGGACCTCCATTCTCATATGGGATGTCTGGCTTCGATACAAACTCTGTCCTTTCCTACTCCACTATATAGACTCTAGGTCTAGGGGCAGGGAGATCGAACACTCCTATGCAAGGATCTACAGGGGGAATTTCAGTACCCTATAGCTTTCCCTTATGGAGGGGGTCATATACCTCCTTTGTCCCCTTCGCTTGGCGATGCTCACCATCACTCCACTGGGCCGAACATAAACTATAGTTTGTTTAGAGAAGGTAGTCAAGGACTTCCTTCTTATCGCATGTCGGTAGGTTTGACACCATTCTCTTTTTTCGGAGAATTTGGTAACAATGCTTTCTCGTCAGCTATCGTCTCAGCCGAGGGAAACCTTGGTTATGGACAACAAAATCCTATGCAGAGTAATATTCCTGCAAAAGGGGAAAACTTAGAAATTCCTTCCTCACAAGGACTTTGGAATCCATGGCAGGGATCAATTCCCTCATCAGGGATGTCAATTGGGGGAAACCCCTTCCATAGCCAATGGAAACCTAGGCAAGGCTCAGGATCTATGCCCGTCGGATCGACATAGGGAAAACCTTGCCAAAATCCTTGGAATCTAACACAAGCCCAAACTTTTACGTCCTATTACGAGAGCCATTCGATGACGTGTAAACAAGCATAGAATCCGTACACCAGTCACGACCATGGTTATTACTAGAACCCTGGCCAACAACCTAACTTTTCCTGGCAACCTGGTGCCAATAAAACTCCAGGCTCTTTTTTCCCTAGTTATAATCAACAACCCAAATTATCATTTCTTGCAACTTTACACTTGCCAAACTTGACAAGGTTATTAAATGACCCCATCTGTCACGATCTGCATTGGCCTCCCATGCCAACCAAGTTTCCTTCAGACATTCCAAAGTTCTAAGCTAAGCCTAAGTAAGATCTAGGTGATCATGTGACTACCTTCCATTTATGTTGCTCATCCAACTCTTTGAGAGACGACTCTGTCCATTTTCATTTGTTTCAACGCACTCTCATCAAGAGTGTTGCGAAATGGTACATCGAGCTCGACCGATCAAGATACTCTACCTTTGGTGAATTGGCAATGGCTTTCTTAAACCATTTTCAATTACCTGTGAGATATGATGCCCACACCAAGTTGCTAGCCAACTTTGAGCAGACAAAGGTGGACCATATCTCCAATCACATCCAAGAATGGAGACACCGAACAAGTTTGATAAAAGTACCAGTCCCACCAGCATTCCTGCTTGAGTGGTTCCTTAAGTCTTGGGTACCACAGTTATATAAAGACATCGCAACATCGGGGGTCTTTTCAAAAGAAGAAGCGATAATGAGAGATCAATAGCTAGAGATAATTTACTCTCAGTCTGGTTTACTTTACGAAGTTTTTCCAGATGCACCACGGTCGATACTTGACAAGACCAGACAGAGATCTGGACCACATGTCAATGGTATTGTTGGTTTAGTGCAAACGAATCCAACTGATCAACTGTTGAATCAATTGCAGCAATTCTCAATACATCAGACAGCGGCCAGCCAGACCACTAGTTCATCTTCTCCCCCTACTCAAACGTCAGATGTACATAGTGTGCAATCGACAAACCCGAAGGCCACCCGGCAGCTTGAAGGAAAGAAGAAACAACTAAATAAGGATAAGGGGGATAAGAAACCTACCAATATTGCTAGAGGGGGAAACACAGAAAATAAGAAGTTGAAGTATATGTGTAATCTTTGCACGGAAGACCATCCAAATCACCAGTTCCCTCGGCTTGCGGAGGCCCAAACGTTATTGGCACAGTAGTAGCCTGTTGTGTTAACGAACCCATTTCCACATGGGAAAAAATTAACTCAAGCCTCTTCGAGTGCGAAAGGGGGTAGTCAGGGACTCCCTCTATCTTCGAGTAATCCTTCGTCCATGAATGTGTACATGATGAAAGGTAGCGTTGATGTAGCAACTAGGACATGCAACTACGGAATGTCAAACACCTCTGAGAAGGGTAAAGAAGTCGAAAACCCACCTCTTCCTCTCCATATTGAGAAGACGTTGGGAGAAACAATGACATGCATCCTGAAAGGTGCATTCAAGAAAGATTCCCACAATCCAAACACAACAGTTGCCCATAACTACTCTATGGTGGAGGATTTGTCTCAACCCCCTTGTGCAATGTCTTCTTTGGAAGTCCTCCAGATTTTTCATTCCTAGAGAAAGGCTATGTTAGATACCTTAGGATCTACTAAGACTTGTAATTTGGTAACGATCGTGCTTTATATGACTGACTTAAAACCTTGTCTCCCTTACCACGTGGCGTTTGAGATAGTAATGGCTTACACCATGAAAACTTTTACTCGAAACATTTTCTACACAGTGGTTGATGAGGGTGTCTCAACATGCGTGATGTCTTTGGTGTGTTGGAAGGCCATTGGACAACCTGTTTTGTCTCCGTCACCTACTCTTCTTACCTCTTTCTACAGTCGTTCATTCTGACCACATGGAATCATGCCCTCTTTCCCCGTGCAGTTAGGGGGAAAGACCGTGTGTGTCGAGGTTAAAGTGGTCTATGTGTCTCTTGACTACAATCTCTTGTTAGGAAGGAGTTGGACCTATTCTATGAAAGTAGTGGTTACGACAGTTTTTTGGGTCCTATTGTTTTCACACGAGGGTCGAATCATGTCCATTGATCAGTTATCCCTCTCTCACCCTGACCCTTCATCGAGGGTATCCATGGTCCCAATGATTGATAATCCTTAGCCCGAAACCATCAACATAGGGGTTGGTTTGTGCCCACCTTTGATGGGTACTTTCAATTACCCGCCTCCACCCGACAATGTCCAATACATATCGGTTGTCCCCGACCAGCCTAGGGTTGAAATATTTCAAATCTTGTCATTTCTCACGACTTACTTTAACAATCTGTGGACACTTCCTTCCCCATCAGCCACGTTGGAAGGGACGGGGAACCATGGCATGGCCATGCCTTTGTCCGCGGTAGAAGTTGCATACTCTATCGTCCAACAAGCTTCCACCAACCCCGATCCAACCCCTGCACGGGAGTTGGATCCGGTTCTGGAGCCTATTTGGGCTCAAGGTTCCCTCACTGATACTGATTCTTTAGACTTAGTCTTGCCCTCAGACGAGGTGATTATTGAGGGAATGACTAGTCTAGACAGACCCTGGGATGATCTCCATCATAGATCTTATTTCCTCTGACTATGTCTGGAGATAGGGCTTGTCCTATCAATTCTTTGGCTACGCACGTTGTTTACGCTAAAGGAAATATGGAAACCATCGCTAAAATGATACCTATTGATATCTATAAAACCCCTGGCGTCGTGGAAAATGTCTTCGTCAGAGCGGACTGCTCTCCCGAGGAGATTCAAATCTACAAGGATTTATTTAAATAATTTTGTGACATGTTTTCTTGGTCTTACGAGGAAATTCCAAGCATAGATCCAACAATCCATGAACATGAAATCACCACATATCCTGATGCTAAGCAAGTCTGGCAGAAGATTCGTTCAATTAATCCAAAGAAAGAAGAATCCATTAAGGCTAAAGTGGAGAAATTGCTTAAAGTTGGTTTCATCTACCTCGTCCAATTGACTCAATGGGTGCCAAATCCCATGCTAGTAAAAAAAAAATAGGGTATGATTCGTGTATGTACGGAATTTCGTGATTTGAACAAGGCCTATCCAAAGGATAATTTCCCCATGTGATTTATTAACTAGATAGTCGATGAATGCGCAGGTTGCAAGTCATTTTCTTTCATGGATGGTTTTTCGAGATACAAACAGATACAGGTCAAACCCAAAGACCAACACAAAACCGCTTTCATTTGTCCATGGGGTACATTCACTTATTGGAAGATACCTTTTGGTATGAAAAATTTTGGAGCTACTTTTCAACGGGCCATGTCTTTTTCTTTCCACGATCTCAAACACATTTTTGAGTCTTATCTTGATGATTTAGCATCACGATATCGCAAGAGAGATGATCATCCCACATACCTCTAACTCATCTTTGAGTGATGTCACTACTAACGGATTCGCTTGAATCCAAACAAATGAAGTTTTTGCGTAACGTCGGGTTGTCTGCTAGGTTTCATAGTTTCAACAACATGGATCATGGTCGAGCCTCTCAAGGTCGAGTCGATAGTTCAGTTGCCTCCCCTATGCACAGTCCCTCAGCTTCGAAGTTTACAGGGAAAAGAAAACTTTTTACAGCATTTCATTGAAAACTATGTCGAGATCACAAAGGGTTTCATGCATTTACTAAATAATGATGTTCCTTTTCATTGGGATGAAGCCGCTCAACACTTTTTTGAAGTGTTGAAACATGCCCTCATGTCTTCCCCTCTACTTCATCCACCCAATTATAATACAGATTTCTTATTGTACTTGGCCATTGCGAAGTCGACCATCGGTATGGTCTTAGTTTAGGAGGACAATTTTCTCTCAGAATACATGATTTATTACCTAAGCCAAGGCCTGGTTGGACCAAAACTCAATTATTTCCACATTGAAAAACTTGTGTTGGATGCAGTTCATGCTGTCCAACAATTATGTCATTACATCTTGTTTCGCAAGACCACCGTCACTGTCGTTGTGAATCCGTTTCAATACGTGTTGACATGACGTGTAATCAGCGGAAATATCAGTAAATGGATAGATGTCCTCCAGTAATTCGACTTGGATTTTGTTTCAGTGAAATCCAAAAAGTCGTTGGTCTTTGCGGAACTCATCTCAAAACATCAGACCCGAGGAGTCACCTATTAAAGGAGACATGTTTTTTATCGTGTCTTCAGACCCCTGGTATGGAGATATACTAGTCTATCTCCAAACTTTGAAGTGCCCCACCTCTACTTCTCGTGATGAACTTCGTCATATATGCCATCAGGCCAAGAACTATATTATACTTGAAGAAGTAGAAATCGTGCTTAACGATATCCACACTAGATCATGTGGTGGTCATTTGTCTAGGTTGGCAACAACCCAAAATATTCTACAAGCCGGTTACTTTTGGCCAACATTAATCAAAGATTGTGTTGAATCGGTCAAGAAGTGCCACCCGTGTCAGATATTCTCTTGAAAGATGAGGGCACACCCCGCTCTCATGTTTCCTCTCATCACAGTTGGTCCCTTCACCAAGTTAGGGATTGACTACACTACATGCAACCCCCCTTCAGCAAGGTGGCATTGTTATATCATCATAGTAGTATACTACTTCACGAAGTGGATCGAGGCTATACAAATGTTTAAATATGATGGCGATACAACAACTCTCTTTTTGTTTAACTAGATAATAGAAAGGTTCGGTGTCTCGAGAAAGATTGTCACTGACCATGGCAGTCACTTTCAGAGTAAAATTATGTCTGCGTTAATGTCAAAGCTTGGGTTGAGGCAAGAACATTTTTCACCCTACTACCCACAAGCGAATGGTTAGGTGGAAGCTGTGAATAAGTCCCTTAAGACTATTCTACAGTGAACGATCAATTCAGCCAAATCAAATTGGCATTTGATGTTGTACTCAACGTTATGGGCCTACCGAACGTTTGTTAAGAATCCAACCATTTTCTCACCTTTTCAACTCTCTTACGGGATGGAAGCAGTCTTTCCCATAGAGTGTTATATCTCGTCTCTAAAGTTGGCAGTACAATTATTTCCAGACACTTCACCACTTGAAGAGCGTTTATTATATCTTGAGCGGCTCGATGACCAGCGTTGGGATGTAGCCTTGGCTATTGAGGCTCACAAACAAAAATTCAAGTGTCAGTATGATCAGTTCGTTCATCCTCAAATTTTCTCGAAAGGCGACCTTGTCCTAGTCTATGACCAAGATAAGGATCCCCTGGGAGCAGGCAAGTTCAAACCCATGTGGTTCGGACCTTTCATCATGAAGGAGGTTCTAAAGAAGGGCACTTATCATCTGGTAGACTTTGAGGGAAATTCTTTGGAAGAGACTAGAAATGGGCTCTACCTCAAGAAGTATTACTCGTAGGTGGGTCGCCTTGGTTAACTTATTTTACATATGTATAGTTCTTATACGTTTTTCTCCTTTAGTTTTTGTCTTTTTGGTTTTATGGACGTCTCATTTTTTTGATGTCATCTTTTTCACTGTGGCGGATGTCAAGTGAATCATAGGTGTTCATTGGGTTTGCAGATGATGCTAGCCAACACACTCGGAGGCTTGCTTCCGCAGCTTGGGTGATTTCACACCTCAGGGCCAGTTGCTATCTTCATGAGGTATATGTTTAGGTGATGCCACAAACAATGTTGTTGAGTACAATGTAGTCTTAGAGTTTCTCCATGACACTTTGTCGCATGGTATATCTCACCTCCGAGTCTTCTTAGATGCTCAATTGGTTGTGTCCCAGTTAAATGGGGATTATCACATTTATGATCCTACTCTACACCGACAGTTCCTTAGGGTACGTCTCTTAGAAAAAATATTTGATTACATTACATATATCCATGTTCCTAGGATATTGAATCAAATCACAGATACTCTAGCTAATCATGTATTAGATTGGAATATTGCACACATGTAATAAAAAGCACACACACACACACATGTAAATACATTTGTAAATAAATGTAATCCATAAGACATAAAAAGATGTAAATATGCATATGTATATCGAAAATATCAGAGTACATGGGTGGGTGTAAATGCCTCAAAAATATGTCCAGTAAGAGTCACGGGGGTTATGCCCTCAAAAATATACAAAAGGTTCCCTCGGAATGTAAGTAGTCTACCCTAGCTAAGGGCAGGACCTGTTGGCCCTGCCATAATGAAAAACAACATTTTCCAAATGCTGGAAGAGTTGGACCCAGGTCTGTGGTACCCCAACTACATGAGTTTGCATCTCTCATGGCAGATCCTCGATCTTTGTCATAGGGACTGCGCAAGTGAGGGCGGTGAGGTTCTGCTCCACCCGTCTCAATACTCTCTCAGCCTCTCCGGCTAGCGGCCCCTCTAATGTTGTTGATGGTCTGGTGGATGTAGTTGGTCCTGCCTCTGGTCGAGGATGTCATCTAATCCTCAAGAATTTTGTTGGACGCACTAGTCCCACATATGTACATAATAGATACATAAGTGTCAGATACTCTGGTATACAAAAAAAAACGATATATATAAAAAGAAATAGAAATTAAATAACTCTAAAAAACAAACTTACCTATCTCTCCTTGATCATCTCCAGGAGGTACAGGCATGTCTGGATCCCTGGAAAAGTTGATCACGGCATAGGGGTAGTCCTCTATTGCTGGAATCTGTCATGCCCACTAGTCAAAAAAATTATCATCGAAGGCCTCTACGATCCTCCCTCCCCCTGTCGCGGCATCAACACCGCCCATTTTCATAATGCTGGGAGAGAGGCCACGTGCACTCGTATCGTCTCTCATGGACTATGACTGAGTACCCTATCGAATACAAAGGAACACAGAACAGTCTCGAACCCAAATTTTTTGTTCTCCCGTATTCGACACTCCATTAGCTATCTCTTCATGCAATCTAGCATGGTTTTAATCCATTTGAAAGTCCATGCATTTAATCATTGCACCGCACAATGCATGTGTGCTCGGGAGGCCTAATGTAAAGCCACGAATCCAGTGATCCACCCAATGACTAACACTATCATTTTCAGTGATAGAATGTTGATCTTATTTATCGTCACCTGAGAACCCACTTTCTCAGTACCGGCCTCACAATGGAGTCCAATCAACTTCTCAAAGTTGTGAGGCCCGGGGGGGAATTTACGCAAGTTCACTGGATCCCCTCTCCTCGAGACACTAGTCAGGAAGTAAATGTCTTCATTCGTTGGAGTCAACGACTACCCCTCACTCATAAATGCCTCAACGTCAAGATGAGAGTAATGTATCAAAGCATAGAGCAACTTGGGTTGTTCCCTCATAAACGGACACTGGAATAATTTCAACAACCCACATTGTGCTAATACAACGATAGTAGCAGGGTCTTGTGAGACCAAAAAATCAACGTCTCCATGCTCCCTCTCTCTCCAATGGACATACATCTTGCAAAATGACAAATTCATGGGGAGTTAACTCTTGCTTTTTATTTTTTTCCACATATTGGAGGGTGTACGTGGGTTGTATTGGACACGGTCACATATGCACACATGCAGATTGTTTTCTGCACATGGGCATATGCGGGTTGTCTCACTACTTCCCGCATACACATAGGGCCGACCTTTTTAAAGGTCAGCGCCCCCCAAAAAACAAAAGGAAATGTAAAAAGGAAGAATAGAAATGCAGAAGGGGCTAGTATGTACTTACTTGGTCCAAGCGGAAGTTTGTTTCTCTCACTGAAGCTCCTGGAATCAACTCTTTTGGAAAAGGGGTGTTTTTTAATGTTTTGTCAATTCTCAATTTACAATGGTGATAATGAGCTGCCAGCTTCTATTTATAGACTTTTTGGCCCCTTTTTGTCATTTTTTGGACCCTTTTGTCATTTTTTCTAGCCTGAAAATCGTTTAGAGTGGTTCTCAAGTTTCTTTTGGGATGTTATGATACATTTTACTTTTGGTTCGATGAACATTTTTTAGAGTTGGAGCATTTTTTAAGGTCCTTTGGCGGAAAAAAAAAATCGAACTTTGTGCATTTAAGATAGGATTTTGTTAGCGCTCTGTAAATTTCCTAGAGGTTGTTAGGAAGAATAAATCTATGAGAGTTAACTTTATCCAACCACTTTTGAAGCTAGTATCTATCCCTTCCAACTTCAAAGAGGGATCTCTCTATATGATTTAAATATGTTTCAAATTTTTAAATATTAGGCTAGGTAAATAAATAAGTCGGTTTTGTTGTCGTAGTGTTTGTCAAGTTGGTTGAGGTAGTTTACACATCCATTGGGCTATGGGGTCTGTATCGTAAAATTGAAATCCGAACCAAAAAAACAAAGGAACCTTTCACAAGGTGAGATAATATAATCACTAGATTCTTTAGTAGCATAAATGAGGAATAGCAGAAAAGATGAGAAAGACAATTACAACAAAGAAGCAGTTAAGTATTTCTTTATTGTAAAATGAGAAGATAAAACACTTAAATCTTTTAAGCCAGAAACAGGGTATACGAGATAAATCCTGCAACGTTCATTACTTCCAAAGATTAGATTTAGAAAACAATGTGATAACAAAGCGAGAATAACATTTAACTTAGAGAGAAAAACATCACCAGTGAATACATGCAAGAATCCTGTAAAATGTCTCTTTGTATTAATGGGATATCTCTTCAAAAATATTACAGTCTGATAGCTTCAAGGTGTGGAGAACAACAACCCTCAATACTTCGAAAGATGAAGTATTTATAACTCAAAATTACAAACCATCCTGTCATCAAAGACCAGGACGTGCTATATCTATTTTTAGCCTAACTAACTTAACAAATTTCATAAATCTAGGAACTGCTTGATGATGTGTCACAATTGCATGTTGTTTTATGGGTGAACCATTGGTGAGGCCTCTGCATGACCTCATCTGACTGGACAAATGACTGGGTTGGGACAACTCATCTGCTACTCGATTAGATCACAGATTTCTTCCCTTCGAAGATGACTGGGCACGCTGACTTTGAGTAGCCTTCGATAAACTTCATCCATTTCTATGTATTTGGTGAAGGTAGGTTTGGTGACGAAGATGTATCGACTCTCATGTTGAATACTGATGTCCCACTGAAGTGCATCTAGAAATGCCTTGTCATTGATGCTGCCTTGAATTCCTGAAAACTTTGAACTGTCCTTAGCCACATCGGCCAGTCTCTTTTTGTAGTCTGGGAGTGTCATCAATTTGTCATTGATTACCTTCAGACCAAGAAGACCTTTCTTCTATAGAGCCTCAATCTTACTAAAATACCTTTGTACCCCTAGTTCCATGGCCTGAACCTTTTCTTCGAGCTGAAGCATTAATCCTCTCTTGGTCAAAACTCTTTTGACCTCAAGGATGCTCTTTGTTCTATCCTCAATTTTAAGCTCTTTCAACTCCTCCCTGGTCTTAGAATTTAGGAACTTGATGATTTTATTAGCCTGTGTTGGCATCTCTCCCAATTCTGATCTGATCTTCTCAATGGCCTATTTGCTTCTCTGCACCAATTCATTCTGCTCAAACATGATCTGTATCATGCTCCATATCTCATTCATAGACTTAGTGATGTATGTCCAAAAACTTCCTTTAACCTCGGCCAAAGTTTTACCTGCCACTGTTTGCTTTCGGAGCTGTTGTAACTCTTGTTTGAGTTGGTCTGACACCTGCTTTTCCTTGGAGAGGCTGATCTGAAAGGAAGATTTGAATTCCTGAAGGTTCTCAATCTTCTTTTTGAGCCTACTGATCTTTGTTTCCTGTAGGTTCATCTTTTCCATAGACTTGGCCAATTCGGCTGTCTTTTCCAGGGATGTCAATGGAGTCACGGATGGGACTTATGTTACTGATGCTATTCTCACTCCTGAAAGTGGAATGGAACTCAATGGAATGAATTCCATTGGCTTCAGTTGTACTTTCTCTTTTACTAGCTTCTACATCTCAGCCTCCATTTCCTTTAGTTGGGCACTCTGCTCCATGAGTAGTTTTAGCATTTCATCTTTTTCTCCTTCTGTCTCTGCTATCTCCTTTGCCTGTGAATCCCCTGTTGGCATTAGTTTCAGTTGTTTCCTTAAGGAGGCTATGTCATCATTTTTCTTCTTAATCATCTCCTCAGTTGCTTTCACGTTCGAAGGATCGTAACCGATCTTGAGGACCAGTTCCTCCAAAGTCTTGATCCTGTTGTCCTTGGCGAAGGATGATATCTTTTCCAACTTCAACTGTGTTTGGACGTTGTTCAGGGACACTTGCAATTTAGACGCAGTTGTGGAAGAATGCACCAACATATAGAAAACCATCTCCCCTGTTTGCTTGTGCAAATACATATGATCGGTCGGATGCACATCCTTAGTTTGGAATTCAAAGGTGGCCCTTTTGTAATCAGTGATTACCTTTGGATCTGGCACCTGTGCTTGGAGGAATGCCATATGCATTCTGTCCTTCTTAGTGTCAAATGCAGATAGCATCCTATGTTGTGCAATTGACGTCTGCTTCCATAATTGGGCACAAGTGCTACTGGTCAGAATTTGATTCCTTTTCTTGATCAGATTGTATTTTTCAAAGATGCTCAGCTTCAGTCCTACCTTGCCTGGTTGGGTGGTTGGTGGAGTATCTGTAGATTTTTTCGGCAACGCTGAGGTTATGATATGTTAGAGGCTTGCACTAAGGGGCGTCCTGTCAACCTTGGTCACTATAGTAGATGGGACTTCCTTTTTCCCAGTCGGGTTGGGAGCTAAACTAGTTCTAGACCTCTTGGTATGCAATTGGAATTCTTCTGACGAAACTTCAGTGACAGGCGGAGACAAATCTTGACTAGGACTTTTCTCTTTTGAAAACTGTGGGGTGGTTGTTTGTGATACAGTGGTTGGGGGATCCTGTTGTTCTGCTTTGACCAAAGTGTTTGGTTCCCATACTGTCTGGTTTGTGAATTTCTCGACTTCAGGCCTAGATTCGTGGACATATGGGATATTCTTGTTCTTCACCCTCATCTCGGAGATGATCCCGCACGGATCGTAGTGCCATGTGAAACTCATGAAGAACTTCATTTCCTTCAGCAGCCTGTCTGCTTCTTCTCCAGCGCCACAATTGTTGGAAATGAAAGATCCAATTTGCCCTTTGATTCTGAGTTGTTGCTTTTTTTTAGTGACATGAAGTGAATATCATCAGATTTTATCATCTGCCTTATGTGCTCCAGGGAAAAATTTCTGATAGGGAGGTATTTGGGCAGCTTATCCAGTGCCAACTCGCACCCATATACTCCTATCTCAGTGTGATTTTGGTATAAATACCAATCACCAGTCTTTGTGTGATCCGAGAGATGGAGGATCCTCTGAACTTCATCATTTATCCTAGGCTCGGGCTTGCCGCTAAGCATACTTACCACTGGGTGGTAGAATTGATCGATGAACTCCTTGAAACTGAAATCCGTGGAGTTATGCCTGGGCAAGGACGTCCATGCAGTTATTGCCAGGGGTTTGCCATCTCCATTTATCTTCTGCATGGAAAAAGTAAATTTGTCCGCTTGAAAGAAAACGAACAAGTATGTCAATATTGCAGAATACCTGAACATGCCTTCTATGACGAAATTGACAAACTGTTCGTGAATATTATTTTCCAGGAACGTGCTGAAGTCAAACTGAGTAGTGGGCTTCTCATCAGAGGAAAAAATAGATAAAAATCCCAGAATGGGTTCATCTACCCACTGATCTGAGTAATAACTCAACAAGGCGCATAGGGACATGATGATCTGGTTTAATTTGGTCGAAAACATGGAAGTAGGATAAGGGGGATTTGTGGAGAGGAATTGAGCAGATGGTGGGAGGAAAAGCTCAAATATTTGAGCTCTTTGGGGGAAGGTCATTTTCTGGTATAATTCTGTGAGAATTTCAAGGTTGAAAGGTGATGCAGAGTCAGCTCAGGGGATTTTCATCATTTGGTCGATGGTTTCAGGCGTGATGAGGAACAGAATTTATCCAGACGAGGAAACGACGACTCTTTTCTTAGGAATGTAGTGGGCTCAGCACTTGAGGGCAAACTCTGGAAAAGGGTGAATCTGATGAAAGAGATATAGGGGTAAGTTGGACTCCTAGAGTCCAATTTCGTCACTCTGGTCCAGGAAAACTTCCTTGAGCCATGACTAAAGGTCTGCGAAATCGAAATTGGACTTTGTATCTGTGATTAAGCAATCTTTGTCGGCCAGTGGAATCCTGTCAAGGTCGACAGGAGGCGGGAGAAATGGATTCTCCTCTCCTTCTGCTTGTTTTGACTTTGGTGCCATTACTACAACAGTACCTACAAGAAGACAAAGTTAAGGGGGGTGACTATAGATGGGGACAACTGACTGTAACGGAGGAGAAAACGTTGTAAATTTCTCTGGTGCGATGAGTGGGTAAATGGTGAAGGAAAGAAGAGTGAGGATAGTTTTGAGTAAACAGGTGCCCGTTGAGTGCGGGGGATAGGTCAGCTGGTTAACAGATAGGTTATCCAGTAATAAATGGCCAACGGATCACTTAGAGTGTGAGATGGAAGGTGACGGTGACTGAGGAATACGGATGTCTGAAGTGACGGTTATCGATTGGGGTAAAAATCATAGTGAGAGGGCTTGCCACGAGCGAATGGGGGAGAAGGACTGACAGAAATTAAGGGATGTGACTCTTTTAGAAATGTGGATGGTGACGTCAAGAGGTTACGACGGTATGTCATTCGGTAGGAGGCGATGGGACTCGGGACCGACAGATTGATGCAACGTATAGATAGGGGCCTGCCAGAGAAGATATTCCATTCCAGACACCCCCCCCTCAGTTAAAAGAAGATCAGTCGGGGGGGTCTAAAAAACACCTTGAGCCATTGATCTGTGCGCTTGTTTCTTGGCCGCAGATCTGTGCGCATTCTTTATCACACATTCCAAACCCCCCCTCTCCATTAAAGGTAGAATGGACGGGGGGGGTCTGGAATCCAATATTGATCGTAGATCTGCGCGCTTAAACCTGAGTCGTCTAGATGCATNAAAATGGTCGGGGGGTCTAGAAAAATTTGTTCACCGTAGATCTGGGTGCAATCATCCAGACCATTGATATATGAACGGAGCATAAGTGAGGGTGCAGAAAATACATGCGTCGAGAAACTTAGGATAAGTGCATTTCACAGGTTTTTTCCCAAGGCTTTTCATGTCTACACCACCAAGGGGTTAGCCAAACAACCTTTTAGGTATCCAAATCATGGTGTAACATTGATCATCAAGTTGGTTTTATTGAAGTAAAGACTGAAGTAAAGACACTAGCCTATATTCTAACCTAGTTTCCTATGACAATTAACCCAGATTAGACTGTTGGGTTAAGAATTTACTCTACCCTGGGGCTATCTGACCAAGATTAGATAGTCTAGCCAGATTTATTCACTAATCTACCCTAGATCGCTTGGCTAATATTGAACAGTTTAGCCAAGATTATTCACTAATCCGATCAACATCAATTTAAAAAGAACCTGGCCATGCTTGAAAGGTATGGACCAAGTTACTATTATTGCATGGGGCTTTTATTGAAATTCTTTTATGCCCTCTTTTCTTTTTCTTTTCTTTTCTTTTCTTTTTCTTTTCTTTTCTTTCTTTTTTCTTTTCTTTTTTCTTATCCTTTTCAAATTATTTGCAGAATGAAAAATCATTTGTCAACAAAAATAGTAGAGAGAGATAATATTCCAGTCACTAGTTGATACTATAACTTATAGGGTGATAATAGCGGCTCCACCTGGGGATGGTAATTTCCTTGTGAAGTGCCAAGAATCCTGGTTCCTGATTCTCTGAAAATTCCTCCCTAGTCGCCTTTGTCGTTTGATTGGTTTTATTCTCAAAAAATGGAAGAATAGTGGTCAGCAGCTTAGGGCCTTCTCTTCGGGCTTCAACCAACTGACTAAAGTTATTCACTCAAAAAATGCAGGTGAAAAATAAAGATGGTATGTACAATGGAGAGTGCAACCTCGAGTCTCTACTGAGGAAGCAAATAATGCTTCAGCATTTTGCCATTTACCGGTCCTCCTGGCAAATCTGTCCCATCAACGTTATTTAGCAATAAAGTGTTATTTCCTCTAAATGCTTGAATCATGAATGGTCCCTTCCACAAACTATCGGATTTGCCATGCTTTCCCTTGTCTTCATTTCTGGTGTCCCATCTTATCACCAAATCACCTAGCTCAAAATCATCTTCCTAGGTTCTTTTTTCAAAAATCTTCTTGATGCTTTCTTGGACTACCTGAGTCTTGTTGAATACTTTTTCCCTAGACTGCTGCAAATGGATCATCTGATTTATCCTTCTTTGTGAGTCATTTGGCTCAGCTTGTATGTCTTGAAGCAATTTCATGACAGGGACTCCTAAGGAAGTGAGAAAATTTGCTTTTGTGCCATAGACCAGCTGATATGGTGACATACAGATTGACCTTTTGGTGGTCAGTCTATCAGCCCATAATGCGAACACCAACTTGTTATGCCACAACTTCTTGTTTTCCTGCAACGTCTTCTTGATGATGTTTACCAGGGTTTTGTTTGAAGATTTTGCCAGCCCATTCCCCTGAGGGTAGTAAGCTGTGGAATGTCCCAAACCAATGTGATACCGGTTGTAGAAATCTATGAGTTTCTTCGATCGAAAAGCAACTACATTATCAGTTATAATCTTTCTAGTACATCCAAAGCAAGACAAGATATTATTTTCAAGGAATTTGATAATAACAGAATCAGTGGCTTGCCTACTTGGTACTAGTTCGATCCACTTTGTAAAATAATCTGTGGCAGTAAGAATCCACCTGTGTTGGCCTAAAGAAGGGGGGTGTATTTCGCCAATGAAGTCCAATCCCCATTACTAGAAAGGAGCTTCAACTGATATCGGCTTCAGGGGGAGAGGAAGGAGTTTCCTTTTGCCTTCAAACAGCTGACATTGATGACATGAAGTCACGGTATGATGTACATCAGCGAATAGGGTGGGCCAATAGAATCCAGCTCTGAGGATTTTGTTGGCTGTGACCTTCTAGTTTAGATGGCCACCACATTCTCCTGCATGAAATTCTTGTAACACTTTGTCAGCTTCATCTTTCAATAAACAATTTAACAGAATACCTCCAGGATCTTTCCAATACAAATTGTCTTCTAGAATGCAAATTTTTAATGCTTTCAACTTCAGAAACCTAGCTTTAGTCTTAGTCAAACCAGGGGGAGCTTGTAAATTATGAAAAACAAGTATTATGTCTGTGTACCATGGAGAGTTGAGAAATACCTCTCTCATGCTTGGAGTCATTGTCTCGCCCTGTTCATCTGCTGCAGCTAAAAAATTAATGTCAAGAGCATGGAAATTTGATTCAGCCATTAATTTTTCTAGGCCTTGACCTTTAATTAGTTTCGTAGGCTTAATCTATATGTCATATTCTAAAATGACAGCAATCCATTTTCCTCTTCTTCCATCCGGATTGTCCTGGGTCAAAATGTCTTTTACTACCGCATTCAGAACATATGCAATGGTGTGGGAATGGAGAATGTAGACTCTAAAATATTTTATGGCTTTTACCAAGGAAAAAGCTTGTTTCTCCATTATCTTGTAATTCAAAGAAGCATCTCTTAATTCTTTACTGAAGAAAGCTATGGGCTATTCATACCCTTCGTTGTTCTTCTGTAGTAATACCGCCGCTATGGTATGTTCGGAAGCGAAAGAAAAAAGATAGAAATCCTTGGTAAAATCAGGACTGATCAAGATGGGGCCCTGTGTGAGTGCTCGTTTGACTTGTTTGAAATACTGCCTAGACTCGATGTCCCATTTTATTTTTACATCCTTTTTTAACATATTTGTAATGTTTCTGAGGAGCTGAGCCAGATTGGGTATGAATCTTCGTAGAAAGTTTATTTTTCCAATAAAAGACTATAATTCTTTGATGTTTCTTGGGTGTTCTAATTTATGTATGGCCTCGATTCTGCTGGGGTCTATTTTGATTCTGTCCTTAGAGATTATGTGCCCTAGAATTTTGCCTTCCTCTAGTCCGAAAAGGCTCTTCTTAGGATTTAAAGAAATCCCAAACCTCCTGCATTTCTCAAAGACTCGTCAGAGATGTCGCAGGTGCTCTTCATCAGATTGGGAAAACATAGTTACATCGTCCAAATAGATGACAATAAATTTACCTAACTCTTCCACAAAGGCAATGTCCATCAATCTTTGGAAAGTAGCTCCAGCGTTCATCAAACCGAAAGGCATTTTCACATACATGAAAGTGCCCCATGGTGTAGTGAAAGAGGTTTTGTCTTGGTAATATGGGTGGACGAGGACCTGATTATAACTCGAGAACCCATCCAACAAAGATATTTGAATGGATCCAACTACCCTTTGTAGTATGTGGTCCATTTTTGGCAAGGGGTGTTAGAAAAACAGGACCGCAGAGCAATAAAATAAAACAAATGCGGAAAAAAAACACAGAAGATACACAATACAAGAGAGACACAGATTTACGTGGTTCACCCAGTGTGGGCTACGTCCACCAAAGAAATTGCTAGGTCATTTCTTTATTATTATCCAGCAAAATTAAGGGATACAACCTATAGAAAAACCCGTTGTAACTTCCTCTTATTTCTCTCACAGTCTCCTTTCTCATAATACAATACTCACCAACATACATAGCCGCAATACATTTCCCTCATAAAAGAGGGTTTCCTTCTAGGGAAAAAAACCCTAACATAATCTCTATCGTTAGATCTGCAACCTTATAATGAGCGGTCCAGATTTACAATGAAATTACAATAAACTTTTACAAGGAAACTTTTGCTTCGGGGGCTTCGCCCCTGAACCCCCGCTTGCCCCCAGCCGGGGGGATAGCCCCCTCGGACCCCGCAGAGGGGGTACCCC
>SNQJ01S0056951.1:30981-62654 GCA_010110895.2 Picea sitchensis
AACGGTCGGGGGGTCCTGAAAAATCTGTTCACTGTAGATCTAGGTGCAATCATCCGGACCATTGATATATGAATGGAGCATAAGTGAGGGCGCGGAAAATACATGCACCGAGAAACTTAGGATAAGTGCATTTGATAGGTTTTTCCCAAGGCTTTTCATGTCTACACCACCAAGGGGTTAGCCAAACAACCTTTTAGGTATCCAAATCATGGTGTAACATTGATCATCAAGATGGTTTTATTGAAGTAAAGACACTAGCCTATATTCTAACCTAGTTTCCTATGATAATTAACCCAGATTAGACTGTTGGGTTAAGAATTTACTCTACCCTGGGGCAATCTGACCAAGATTAGATAATCTGGCCAGATTTATTCACTAATCTACCCTAGATCGCTTGGCTAAGATTGAACAGTTTAGCCAAGCTTATTCACTAATCCTATCAACATCAATTTAAAAATAACTTGGCCATGCTTGAAAGGTATGGACCAAGTTACTATTATTGCATGGGGCTTTTATTGAAATTCTTTTATGCCCTCTTTTCTTTTTCTTTTCTTTCTTTTTTCTTTTCTTTTTTCTTTTCTTTTTCAAATTATTTGCAGAATGAAAAATCATTTGTCAACAAAAATAGTAGAGAGAGATAATATTCCATTCACCAGTTGATACTACAACTTATAGGGTGATAACAGATTCCACCTCCACTTGTTGCACCTCGTTGTCTTTTTCACTTTTCCATAGGATCGATCCCACCAAATTTGTGACACGGAACCCTCACTCCTGCTCTAGAAGTGTCGTAATTTAGTGGTAGAGCCTACCTTCACATAGATTCCCTAGGTAGATCCTGGTTGCATTTTGTTGTCCATGCCATCGCTAATGAATTTAGGCTAGAGATTCCTTTTAGTCCTATCTTGATTACAATTTCGGGCCTTCACATGTCTGATATGTTATCACTCTCGGTTTCACCCTCAAGACTCCCAAAACAATGGGTCTTCTTTTAAGCCCTTTTCAGACCCTCTAAACATGAAAATATTGTCGAGCAATCTTGTTTCCCTTCACGCTCACCAAACTAAAATTTGAAGGCACGTCTGTCCAACGGTAGTTTACCCCTTTTTCGGTTCGGATTGTCACATGTACAAACAAAGGTATACTCTAGGAGCTTTTGTTCTCTAGAAGAGTATTCTCAGGTATAAATTTAACCCTTTTTCGTGTGTGAGGGACTAAATTTACGAAAAAGGAACCCCCATGGAGTCCATAGTTAAGCTCTTTTCAGACTCCCTAAAATTGAAAATATTGTCGAGTGACCTTATTTCTTCACACTCATTAAATTCGTCAAGAAGAACATCCCTTACGAAGTCCATAGTTAAGATTTTTTCAAACTCCTTAAATATAAAAAAATTGTTGAGTGATCTTGTCTTTGTCACACTCGTTAAAATGATTTTGAATAGACATATGTTTGGTGCTAATTTACCCCTTTTTCGAACTGACTAGACTACCTTCGAAAAAGGTACCCCAATGGAGTCTCCTTTTACGCTTTTTCAGACTCTCTAAAAATGAAAAAACATAGAGCTTACCTTCTCTGGGCTCATTAAAATTACATCGAAGAATGTTATCATTGTGTCTTATTAATCGCATTTGCATCCATGCGTCTTTGGCCTAATTCTAGCTCCATGTTTCTCTCAACTAAACCATCTGAAGCATGTTGTATACGTAGGCCTTGTAGCAATTTGCCTCTACGTCTTGACACCTTGACCCATGGAGGATTTTTCCCGGGTGTCTTTTTCCTGCATATTTCCCCTTGCTCTGAGCATCAGTGTGTTCCTTGCGCTTAGAATTGGTATGTCTGCGACATTCAATCCTCCTTTGTAACGTATTATTATTTTATTCTTTTTCAAGCTTTCCAAAATTATTGAAAAAGACAAAAAAAAATCAAATATACCCCAGAAAGAGGAAGGGAAAAGTATTTTCTTTTTGTTGACAGCACAATGAGTCGAACTTGGACAAGGCACATCCTTTTGTTTGTTCATCAAGCTCTAGGATTCAATATGACCTTAGGAAGTTGTTCTCGCTATGTAGAGTTGTTTCCTCCTCCATTTGGTTATCCTTCCAAACATATGGAGAGTTCATGTTGCCTCCTGCATCGTGAACTTATGTCAATTCCATGCTTCCTGGGTCTCATCTTTTGTCATTCTTTTGTCAAAGAGAATTTCTACTAACCTTTAGTCATCCCTTATGTAGTTTGTATCTTGTCCTCATGCCTGGCCACCCCAAAAGTCCAATCAAGTCCTTTTCAAAATCACTAAATTTCTCTAACTGATCACCGAGATCCTCTTGTCTGTTCTCGATGAGTCGTCGAAGACCTTTGGGTAGTGAATTCGTACACTGATATTACACTCCTACCTGAGTTTTGAAGATTTTGAAGTTGTTGCTCGAGCTCTGAAGACCTCATCTCTAGCCATCAGGCATCATTAGCTTCTTGAAGATGGATACTATACATGTATATCTTTTTATTTTGAGATGTATATCCATTGTGTACAGCTGGTGGCTACACTTTATATAGTTAAATGACATGGATCTGCAGTGTATTTGATTGGCATCCATGATTTTATTTCATCTCGAGCATGGGTATTCCCAGCTCGGTGAGACAAATAGTTATTTTGCAGATGGCACCTCTTGAACTCTGGTCTCTAGGCTCACTCACTTCGTACATTGGTGAATATTTGTAATGTATTTTGGCCATCAGATGCTCTTATGACCTCACACATTAGGGGGCATCTATTATAACCCTAAATTGCACCAGACATGCATACCTAGCATCGGGCCATGTTACTTGCTATCTTTACCAAGCCATCACTGAACAACTCTTCTAAAAAACCATTTTTTTGAAGGTGTATGCACCCTATGCCACTATTGCCCATGTACACACACTTTTTGCACCACTACAGTCTGTGTACACTCACAAAAAGCGTGAAAAATTAAAATTGCAAAGGGATACGGGTTTTCGAGCCATTACCTAACCATTTGACTGCCAATAGCCATTCACCCCAACCGTTACTATCTCTTTTGGCCTATAAAAGAAGGTGTTGGGGTACCAGTTCAAAGAGAGGCACGAGATCATAGAAACTCTACCCATTTCAGTATTCCCCCTTTTCCCCAATGTTTTGCAACCACATTGTGAGTTTGAGACAGAATTCCTTCTTCCTCCATCGCAAACCCTTGTCATTTCCCTAGAGAGAACTGAAGACGAGAAGAATACGTGGAAGAAGTTGGTGCATGGTGAAGAGGATCCCAGGACCGTGTTTGAGGAGCATTTGTCGGTCTCATATTGTAAACGAATTTTGTGAGATTAATATAAATAAATAATTTTTTCATTCCACCAAATGATCTCATAAATATTTATGATTTGTTTACATTTTTTGTTGTTCTGTAGGGGGTTTTCCTGCTATAGCATGAGGAAATGGTTGTTAAAATTCATTTTCCTCTCCTAAACTTGATGAATATATTCAACAAGCCAAAGGGTTTCAAAGTTGTCTTTCTTCCCCTGAGAATGATGTAGTTATTCAATTCCTAAATGGATTAGACATAGAGGAGGATTTTGAAACTGCATATATGGAAAATTCAAGTAGTAAACAAACAGCTAACATAGAGTTTCAGGAAAGCAACAAGACAGTGTATGCCACTTTTCAATCAGAAATACAGAAATATAATAAAGAGGCAGTTGTTTTTTAAAATCATGGTTTTGAAAATACATCCATGGGAAATCTAGAAAGTGAAATAGTTCATGTTGTTAGCATGTCACATTTGTAAGAAGATTATAAACAGGAACTTATTTCCATTCATTTACATGAAATTAAAAGTGACAATCCTCAAACAAATTTCCAGAAGGTTAATAAAACCAAATCAGAATTGTTTGATGAACAAGAGGATATCATTGATACATATAATATGGTTTTCATATTTGAAGATATTCAAGGATGTATGAATGTTTTTGTTGATATACATGGAAGAGTAGAAAAGCCTATTTCTTCCATTTCATTTGAAAATGTTCTCAAAACAAAAGAAATAAAGAAAGAACAACAAATACTTGTGAAGGAAGCATGTCCTTCTCTTTTAACTACTAAAAAATAAGTGGTCTCTCATGTGTCTCATCACCCCATGGCATGCTATATGGAAAATATTTACAGTCTGAATCTACAATTGATGATGGGTTGTGAGATTAAGAATAAAAAGGACAACAAATTAGTGTCGGTATTAGATATGGATTGCTTTACACCACGACCCCTTGGAATTTAATTTTCTCCTCGGGAGAGACTATGTTTATGCCATGAAAGATTTTTTGTTCACACTCTTTCGAGTGATGTGTTTCCCTCATAATAGAAACATCATGACCATAGACCAGCCTTCATTCATTGGCCCTAATATGATGTCCAACCATCCTCCTTCCCTAAATTTTCCTTACATGACTGTAGAAGCACTAGAATCCGACAATGATGCAATTAGACACCCACTTAAAATTGTTGAAATTCACTAGGAAAATGATTGTAGATACTATCGATTCTTGGATATGTAGTCTCTCCACCTACTTCAATACTTCTCCACATATTGAATAAGACACTAAATTACAAATTGTCAGCCTAGAACTTGAAGGAATCACTTAATCCCGGTGGGACACTCAACTGGAGCAGTCATAATTGGTCATTGAGCTCGATACGCCCTCATCTCTAAAAAATGGAAGTATTAGTTCTTGGGATTATTTATTCCATGCCTTACATGATCGTTTCTATCCCCCAATATATCTCCAAAATATTCTCGCCAAATGGTTGCAAATCCGACAACTATCCACCTAGTTCGTCCAAAGATATATTAGTGTCTTCTAGAAATTCATCATATAGTTAAATATCAATGATCCCAATGAGGTATCAATAATCAAGTTTAATTCTAATTTATTTTTACCTCTCCTTCATGAAGTTGATCTCTTTGAAAGCTCCTCCCTATACAATTCCTTCTTACAGGCCTTGGCCATGGAACTCTCCACAAATCTGACCCCCATCTGACAATCTGATCCCTGCACATCCACAACCTTACATTTATTCTTCTTCTACTTGGGCCTAAACCACCATCAATGAGGCAACAATGGGAAATATTATCCATAATCTTTACAAAAATATAAAAAGGGGGATTTTTTATAGGGTATCTAAAGTTGTGTACACGCACTTTATTTACAGAAGAATCCTCTTCATCTACCTCTTCAGAAAGATTGGCTACAACGGAAGATTTTCCTTCCATGAATTGTTTCAGATGCATATGTTGTTCAGGGACGACAACAATGTCTATAAGGGTTGAATTTTCTTTGATGTTGCCCGACTGATTTAAGATATTGTGTTTGGAAGAGGGGAGAGGAGGAGTGATCCCTTGACTCTCAAGAACCTTGGGAACCTAGAGAGTAGTAGCGGTTGAGGATGAGCTTAGGCCAGAAGAACTGCGGGGAGGGTCAAATTTTCCCTTGGGAGTATAGGTCTTGTTCCTAGTGTTGATGACCATGACATCCTCTGGCTCTGCAAAATATAGGACACCAATAGTATCTTATGGTATTTTACCAAAGATCTTATCTCTGACACTCTTCTTTACCTCACATGTGGTTTCTTCATGGTGTTCTTCACAAAAGTTACACCAACTTCGAGGCAGGATAGCCTTAGGATGAAAATTGTTTTCAGCCACATTTATAAAGGGCAGTGAAAAAGAGGATGAAGCTCTAGGGTTGAGAGGGGATACAATATCCTTCTGCTCAAATGCTATCATACGATTGTTCATATCTTGTATTAGCTGTAAGAGAGTGGACAGGTTTGTCTGTATAACTAATTCTCCCTAGGGAAGACAAGTTCTTTCAAGTTGTTCTTCATACTTTGAACAGGTATGCAGAGCAGAACCGAGATTATCAATGGCCTTTTCCTCAATTCTATAATGGTAGGGAGAAGGCAATGCATTGTAGTAATGCATGAAAGTGTCTTGGTTCTAAGGGCAGATAAGTTCGGGGATTTGATTGTATAACTTGGTGAAATGCAAGTTAAAATACTTGATGGTTTCACCATCCTTATAGGTAACGTTATTGTATTCCCTTAACTTCTCGGCGGGGATTTTGGATTTTCCATAAGTGGATCTGAACCAATATATTAACTCCTTCTAAGTAGACATAATCTTAGGAGGAAGGCCAAAGAAGTCGGTCACAGGCTTTCCTTCCAAGGAATTGACGAATAAGTGCATGCAAGTGTCATTGTCATTGGCCCCTATGTTATGACAAGCATTAGAAAATGCCACCAGGTGTTCATTTGTACTGATAGTGTTATTTCCTAAAAACTTAGGCAGGTACTATTTAAACTTTGGAAGTGGACAAGTAGAAGGTGTTAGGTTAAGATGAGAGGACACATGCCATGGGGTAGTTGTGGAGTCTTCTTCGAACTGAAAAATCCCATACTTTTTAATGACTTTGGTGGGATTTGTGGTAGCTTTTATAGGGATATGGTGGCTATATAAGCTACCGATCACTGATGATGATGAATATTGGGAATATGGATCACTTCCAATGCCACCAGAGCCACCACTAGATGCCATCTTGTCGATGATAGATGAGGGAAAGAAAGACGAGTTGGATGAATCAAATAAACTTCTCCTCAGAGCACTTTTTTTGGCAGATAACACAACGTTCCTTCTTCCTATTTCCGCGATAGGATTGATTTCAGGTGACATGCCTCTTCTTCTTCTAGAAGCATGAGAATATAAGGACATGAAAGAAAGACCAAAACTAAAGAAACATAAAGGTTATTGTTGATTTCTAGGTTGTCTACGTATAGATTCCAATTGTTCTTGAGAACTAATATCTCGTTCAATTTCTTCCCAATAATGGTTAAGCTCAACACAGGTGTCGGAGGTGTCTAAGATGGTATTAAACAGATTCAAAGCAATGTTGGTCTCATCTTGAAGTTCAGGCTCAATATTGGGCTACCTTGCAATAAGAATAGTCATTAAGAATAAAACAGTCAAAGAATCAATATCAGAAAAAAAAAATATGTATCGATGAAAATCAAGTATAAAAATTAACCAGAGTTATATCAAAGATCTCCACAATGGAGTTGCCAAATAAATGTTGAGGAAAAGATATGAAATGATCTTACTCAAGCATTTTCAGATTTTTCTTGGCTAAAGAAAAATAGACGAGAATATCACCCTATGTTTATCGCCAAAAAAAAATAGCATCCTAACTCACAAGTGCTTAGGCTAGTCTATTATCAACAAAACGTTTATTGGAAATTTATTTTTTATGTAATTTTCTGAATATAGCAATTGTTGAAATAAATGTAAAGACATAAGTAAAGACACCAAGATGATAATCAAGACAGATGGGACATAAAGAAATCCTTTATTTCATTCCAATTCACCAAAGATTCATTTTCTTTACAAAATCTCATACAAAAATCTTGGACCAAAGTCAAACTTTGACATCCCCGATGGAACATTCAAAAGGACCTCTAACAGAAAACTAAAACTGAACTCTAAAAGCTGGATCAACTTATCACAGATTGTTTCCCACTCGACTGTGCACAATAGTCCTTGTTAGTCATGAAAACTAATTCACAAACAGACAATTCTACACAGACTATCAAAGATAGATCAACACCTCTGAAAAACAAGTGTCTGAATGATTTGACTCAACCCTAAATATTGTTGTCTACAATAAGACCCTTCTATCATAAAAGAGAATTAGTCTTTTGATGAATAATGAATGAATGAAAATGGAACTATCTCAGCATAAACTCAAAGAGAAAACCTTAGTATGCTTATGCTTCTATATCCTCTTGTTCCTTCCTTTCCTTTTGCTTTTAAACAATTTAGAATTGGTTTAAGTAGTTGAACCAACTTATTAGTTAAGTTAAATAAAAGACTCAACCAACTTTAGTTAGGGGGGAAAGTAATAATCATAATAAAGGTCGTAAATAAATAATAACTAGTAGGTGGGACCCCTTGTGACTCCCTTTAGCTCATAACATTTATAACAATCATAACATAACTATTAGACAAGTAAAACACACCTCCTTGTGTCTCCCATCCACATATTCACATTTGACAATTTAGCTCATGACATTTGAAATTATTTCCAAAAAATATTACTCATGTAACCAAAAATAAAACATGATGTCCAAAGTCTCCTGAAGTCAACTGTCATCAACAATAGATAAAAATAAAAACTCAAAATCCATATTTCCCACTCTGTGATGTAATCTTTCCTTGATTTTTGTTGTTACCCTTTGATTTTCCTGAATTTGCCTTCGATTGCGTTGAGCCTTTAGGCCTAATCTCTCTAATCACGTGGGAACAATATTCCCTCAAATGCATCCGAGAAGACACAGATTTGTCAAATCCATTGGAGGGTGAGGAAGGGGCAACAGTGGATTTTCCTTTGTCAATGGCATGGTCTGCTTCAATGTTCAATCTCTTGCTAGCATGGGATGATTGCACTGGTGAGTGGGGAGCGGCTTGGACAATCTGGTTATTAGGTGGAGGATAAGGCAAGGACAAATTGGGCCAACCACAATGTTGGGAGACTATCGGGTGGACAATATCTTGTCATCCATCATTTTCAGGAACCTCGGGTTGAAATGAGATGTGAGGAGGCACAAGGATACCAGGGGCTTGAGGAACTTGGAAAGGAGGCCTTTCAAGCCTAGGTTGGACTACTCCATGCCCAATCCAATTGAAAAATATGGCCTGAAACAATTGTCCAAGATCTTGTGAATCAACATCAAAATGTATGGAGAACCTAGGCCTTCTTGGGTCTCTGTTCCAATTACATCTCCCTCTGTTTCCTAGGCTATGGCTACCACGGCTGAAAAAACTCATTTATGCATGCATGATTGATTAGAAAATAGTCTTTAAATAACCATACATGACAACTCTTAAAAATATGAAATAGATTTGGCTCAGCAATGTATCAGACTCATGCAATCCAATCCATACAAACTATTTTATTGTTCATCAGTGAGCAGGGGGTGAATAAAGGGTCATGGGATATGTGAGGGGTTTATATTGAGCGAAACATGATATGATGAGGGGGGGGAATAAGCTTACTACTCAAAGACAACAAAAATCAACTACAAATTAAAGAAAACATCATTGTAGTTCAACCAAGACACTGCTACTGCCAACTATTTCAACACAGAATTTTTCGTGACTATAATCAATTTTGGAATAGGGAGTGAAAAATGAATGTGGAAAAGTGATGGGGTTGTAATTAACGAAAAGTGAATTAATGATTGGGAATGAGAGTGGTTATTGTTCACAAAATTAATCAATCAATCCATATATCCATTCTATTAAAAGGAGATACGCCAACCAAACTATCATAACAATCACTGTGTATTAGCTATTTTACTGCTCACAGTCAAAAATATGACACAATGACATCAATAAGACAGTATGCATTCCACAAAGTCTGTAAGGAGTTTTGTTCCTATTTATAACAATTCTCAAATGTGTAATAGTAATTATTTCCACTTTGTTAATCATCAAAACAACCACTTCCCACACATTTCTTTAATCATCAAATACGCCCAAGGTCGTGTTTCAAAAATTGCAGTGAATTTACACTGTCACTGTAATTGGGCTTATCTCTTAGAATGCATGAAATTCCTTAAACATACATAATGGAAGTGAGCCAAATAATCCAGATTAAAATTGCAAAAAACCTGGATCGTCGTTTAAACAGACAAACAATAGCCACCATTCCAACACATGTTATGCACAGAATAATTCAATTATGCAAGTGTAATTCTATCACTGTACAAGCCTAATTCAGTGTGAATCTAACATGATGGGTTGTCCATCACGACGAGGTATCAAAAACATGCATATTTTCATAAAACAAATAATCGAAATGCAAGCAAGTTGTGCTTAAACTCTGTGACTATCTCTGATTGTGGAAACCAAAACATCCATATTATACGCAGTGGGAAGCCACCCAAAAAAACCATGATGCGACATTTCCATTTTAAATTTATATACACACAATCTCAATATTAACTTAACCCATCGTGTCGAGTTATCGATCTAACACAGTATTGCTTCAAATTGATCAAATTGCACCAACCATGCTATGTAAAACTCGGGCTTATGCAATCACATAATTGTAATGCATACAATGGATGGATTTTCTACAGTCATCCGGGTTTCAATAACCATTTGGCCCCAAAAGAACTCATATTACAATGACCATTTATTCGTTGTGTAGGAACACCACACACACAAATGTAGCATGCACGAGCATCATTAAGCAATTGTAACCAATGCCAAGCTAAACATCTAAATAATCCTTAGTGCAAAAATACCAATCAACCAAACAACCAATCATATTGTGGCAACCACGCATTGACATGGAGTGAGGCTATGACCTTCTTAAAAAAGGCCAATGTGGGGTTATCAAATAAGCAGAGCGATTATGTATTCACTTTAATAACACAGGCAGTGACTATATATCAAACCAACATAATTTCCATATGACCAACTGGGCGAATCTGTACCCAGTTTTGCCGAAAATAAACAACCATCAAACAATAACCAAACACTAAACCTAACACTGGTCTTCTCCTCATACCTGTGGAGTTAAGGGTTTGAACTGTGACCAACACAAGAAAAAATAGAGATAACTCCCTTCAATGGTGAAAACCTGTGAGACCAACGGTGCATACACAGAGAGAACCACGACTTATTTGTGGGAAGATAATGAATCTCGTGACAGGAGGGATATAACAGAGGAGCGAGGATCCAACTTGACCAGTAATGATACTTAACACACGCAGGGTATAACCCTTGTGGTTCTCCAATCAAGAAATCACAACGATGAAGTGAAGACAGGGATGAGAAAGAACCAAATAACCCATTGCGCAACCTTTAATGTTGAAAACAACCAATACTAAAGTGAACAAAATGAAGTGACATGGAGAGATTCCAACCATTAAACCCACAAAAATCGAAGACTGGATATAGCGACGAATGCGTGAGGATAGCCTGGCACCCAAGACCAAACAAAAAACCCTCCAACTAAAACAATAAGAATAACAGAGAGCCCTTATTGCTGCTAACACCGAGGATGACCAATAATACTACGAATTCAAGATTATTGCAGAAAGAACCATCAACACTTCATTCCAAAAACATAATTTTTACACAGTATTTTACTTCAGGAAAGCACAAACCAATACACCTGAGTCAAAAATTATTCCATAACCAGAGTGGACTCATGAATGGCCAAAAAAAGACATACCTGTAATCGAACACCTTAAAACGCGAATTGGTCGAGTAGTTCCTCTCTGCTAAGAAATCAGAGCATAACCACAACAACAAGGTCAAACAATAGCCTGACTAGGGTGGTGGCCAACGGAAGGAGTAAGGGTGACGTAAATGAACGTCGCCTCCACCCACAGTCAATTAAATTCAATAGTACACACTAGCCATTAATCTGCCAACAATTAATTTAAACCATGCATTGAAAATTGCATATATTACTTGTCAAACACACCACTCACATCATTCCTTCCATTCCAACTTGATTATATCGCATATCAACTATATGATCTAATAAGCCATGTATCGAATTATCACCAATAGCGCGATCCACATCAACCTATACCATAGCATAATCACCATGAATATAGACTATATAACTCAAATAACATCACATAGGCATTAACTTAATAGCTAGGATAACAATATTTCATTTAAAAATCAATGCATGTAGTATAACATATAGCATAGTTTAAATTTTTCCATTTGCATTTGTTATATTTATTTTCATCTCTTTCCCATTCCTTGTCTGTGTTATTGCTAACACATTTATTGTGCAGGTCTCCTTGCAATAGATCCAGTAAGGATGACATAGGCCATAGTAACATAAAGAACCAATAATTCATAAGCCCAATCCATAACTAATAAAAACAAGATCTCATCACCATGTAAACACTATGAAATAGTAGATGACATCAAATAAGCACCACACGAGATCTCCAATTTACAAGGGGGTCCCACCTACTAGTATTATTTAGTTTTTATAATAATAGGCTTTAGCAACAATCGTCAACAAGTACCTCATTTTCTACAACGTTGGAGCAAGATTTAGGATCTCTAAAGCCAACAACTCAATATACATTTTTAACACTAGCTGATGTAATTCCAGGTTTAGGGGATGTGGTCGTGATAACTATTAGGCAAAGAACCACGTGTGATAATAGTTAGGCGAATAGCAATACACGTTCTTACATTAATTAATCTTTTAAATTATTTTTTCAAAAACCACGTGAACGTTGCACGATTAGTTTTTAGGCGAGTGCGTATTTGTGAGAGTTATTAGGCAACTAGATGTAGACTTCGTTATATTATTTAATTTTTCGACAGTAAACAGAAATTGACGCTTAGATTAATGGCGATTTCTTCTCTTTATTCCAAATTTAATGTTCTGATTAATGGCGATTTCTGTATCAACATGCATATTCATTGCGATCTTTTCTCTTTATCCTAACCTTCTATATCTTATGATCGTTTCAGTGAAGGCTTATTTCAAGGATGTCTTAACAGCTTCGACTTTCTTAAAATAGAGTTTTTTCACTTTAATATAAAATTTAAAATGATAAAATCCATTCAAACGTAGAAATCGTGCGTATTATCTTGACACGTCTGTTTGTGTGATTGTGGGAAAAGGCATAACAGGAAAGAATTATCAATAACGTTATTCCGACACACAGGAAAGTATTAGAATGTATTAAAAAATTTCCAACAGATAACAGCGAGGAGTGAAGCAATTCCCACATGGGATTGTTACAATTAAACAAACAATTCGAACTGTAATGGGACTTTGAAGTTATCTGCAATGGTCGGTGCTGAACCAATGGTATAGAGTTATTATATTGTTTCCTTTACGGATAGATCTGCCCTTCTTTTTTAGGTTTAGGGTGTTTTTCAAATTTCCTTATTCTTATTTTTATTTTTAGGTGTTGTCTTTTGTGGTAATTTTTTATTTTTTTCCTCTTTAATCCCTTTTTCTTAAGTTTTTTATGTTTTTTTTTATGGTTTTACAATGGTTAGAGTTCCCCTTATTTTCTCTATCCCCCTTCCCCTATTTGTTATCATGATCAATTTATTTATTTATTTTTTATTATTATTATTTAGAATGAACTTAGTTTGAGGTTCTAAACATCCACAATCCAAGTTATTAAGAGGAATTTCTTAAACTTTAATGGATAATATCCAAATCTATTAAAAAAAAAAAAATTCAAAAAGATGACACAATCATAACAAAATTACAAAAACCATAAGATATTTCATTCATTTCTAAACCACCACTTTTAAATGCATGGGTTCCAAGGATTCCACAATAAATTCCCACAACCAAAAGTCTAAATAGGAAGAAAAAGAGTCAAAAGATCATAACTTACACAAACTAAAGTCAACCAAGATTTAGAATAGTTGGATGAAAGAGTTATTGAGCTTCCACCAAGTTTTCAATCTATATAATCATATATGGCAGGATACAATGAAAGTAGTGGTGTTTGAACCACAACCTTTCAAGACATAAGATCAATTTCAAAAATGACTCCCCACAACCAAATCCCAAATAGGAAGTAGTAGACCCATAAACCCTCAGAGCACATCTCAATTTCTTTAGAGTAATTTAGAAATCTTACACAAAGCCTCAAATCCAAAACATGGGATATATGTTATAACAAACAATTTAAAAAAAATACATAATATAACAATGGTCACAAACCATGCAATTTCTCAAGTGCTAATGTCACATAATTAGAATGATCAAAATGAGTTACATGAAATATAACAATCCATTCCACTTATAAATCCCCTCTTTTACAATCCATTCCACTTATAAATCCTCTCTTTTAGATTAGAATCTTACCATAGATGATATGTTTTATCAATAAAACCCACTACCTTGACTACTCAATGTCATAGGACATGTGGCTACTTGACCATCCAATGTCATAAGACATGTCGCTACTTGACCATAATTAGTTTTGACACCTTTCTTCCACAATGCTTAATGCAAAGTGAACCACCAACCATTATTTTCAAGTGCATAAAACCACCACTACAATGACCTTATATATCTAGGTCATAAAAGATATTGACTAGCTAACCATAACCAATCTTTCCACCACTCTCACACCATGGTTAATGTGAAATGCACTGCACATTGTGTCCAAGCACATAAAATCACCACTCTAACAATATTTGTATAATTGTGACCCACAAAAAATGGTGAAAACAACAACCTCTTGCAATTCCATTAACATACCATCTCTTGGCTAAAAAAATGTCAAGACAATTTATACATGACATGAAAAATAAAGGAGAAAAAAATATAATGTTGCATTAGGAAAATGAACACAAGACAGTAAACCACCAAGATTCCTACATATAATTAAGTATTATCCGAGAACCAAAAAAATTGATCAAATACAACAAAACCCAAAAAAACTATTACTAGAAAACACTCAAATAAACAAAGCTTCAAAATAGTTGGAAATTCAAGTCCTAAACATCCACCAAGGTCATCAATCTTAGTAAAAATATTCACCACAAATCTCTTACTAAAATTTAAAAAAATGCAACACCCACCAAACAAAAAACAACCTAAGCCTCAAAATGGTTAGAGGTGCAAGTTAGGGAGATCCTATGGAGCCTTAACAACATCCCTGAATTATGTGTCAAGGATCTTCCTTGATCTCCCATCCATATCACAATTCCTCTCTCACCTTATTTTGTACATGTCCTCAATGGCCAATGGATCATTTGGTAAATGTTCTTCTTCAATTACACAATTTTGGATCATTTGGAAAATGTTCTTCTTCAATTACACAATTTTTTTGTATATATTTCATCTAGACACCATATCAATTCTTATCTTAAGATGTAATAATTTTCTACATTGGTAATACATCTATATCCATATGCTTTATTTTAATAATATATGTTGTAAATTGATATAATTCTTAGTCTTCTAGAGGTAATATACATGTTTCCATAAACATCATTAAATAAGGGTTTGTATGTTAATTGTAGTTCCCTAATAAGTATTTTTTTTAAACTCTCTTAATATTCTTTCAAGATTATTTGGAGAGGCCAAGAGCCCAAATAAAATAACCATGTAAAAATAATCATTTCTACTAATGTTCTAAAGAGCAATCTTCCTCAATTTTCAACTCTTTAGCTAAAGTTTTTTGCATTTATTCCATATACAATAAAGAACCTACATGTATCCTCACAAACATTCCATTTATAAGAGTTTGTGAGGATACATTTAAGAAGGAACTAAATCCAAGTAGACATCTTTCAATGTGATCATTATTTTCTTGTGACAAGTACCTAGTGTCATTACCTATTTTTTTTCTACATTTACTTTCATTTGAGAGTAAGTGAAAAATTTGTTTAAAGAATTATGATGTGTGACTTTGTTAACAACATAACACTTTACATGTAAATCAACAACAAAAAAACATACATGATTTTAGGGGTTAAATTTGGAAAATGGGTTAATTTTTCATGGTTTTTTTCATAAAATGATTTATCAATTTCCATTTTTTCTAAAAAGGATTAGCCCAAATTCCACGAATAAAATTATTTTACCTTTAAAATCACCAAAAAATTATAATAAACTATATAAAATCTTTAGAAATTTGAATATTTTGAATATTAGGATTAGTAAGCTTAGCCTAGGTTTCTACATTAGGTTTCTACATTTTAATATAAATTTCAAATCTTCAAATTATGTGCAACAAAGAATAAATTGTTATTATTATTCCTCCCCCATTCTACTCCATTCTACTTGATTTGTATGCCAAATAGTGTTGAAGAGAGGGGAGATATTTTTTCATCTTGATATTATTATTGGTTTTTATTATCCTTCTTTGGATTTAGTCATTTATTAGTTTCCCAATATTGCAACAACCTTTTTACATAAGTTGAGCATATCTTCTCTCCTCTCAAGTGGAATAACTATTGTTTTCCATTCCCTTGCACACTTTTATTTGAGACATTCTATCCAAGAATTTAGAAAAATCTCCTCTAGTTCTCTACCTCCTCTATCCACAGTATATAGACAATGAACATATAGAAAAAGATGGGGATGATTGAGTGGAGTTGTGAGAAAGAGTTGAATGTGAAATTAAAGGATAAACATTTCAAAGTATATAGACAATGAACATATAGAAAAAGATGGGGATGATTGAGTGGAGTTGTGAGAAAGAGTTGAATGTGAAATTAAAGGATAAACATTTCAAATTATAGGTGAGGAAAATATATGTACTATATATTCAAAATCTTTCAATATTTTTTATGATTTATCAATTGTTTGGCTTCCACCAAGTTTTCGATTGTTGTGTAAGCAAATATGGTAGGAAACAATGAAAGTAGTTTTTTTCAAACCACAACTTTTCAATACATAGGTCCATTTTCATGAATGACTACCAACAACCAAATCCCAAATAGGAAGCAAAAAACCCACAAACCCAAAGAGAAAGTCTCAACTTCCCTAGAGGAATTCAATGAGCTTACACAAAGTCTTGATTCCCAAACCAAGGATATGAGATACAACAAAAAATCTCAAAAAAAAATTCATAGTAAAACCACAAACAAAAACCATGTGATTCCTCAAGTGCAAGTGCCACATAATTAGAATGATCAAAATGAATTACATGAAATTTCATAGTCCATTCTATTAATAAATCCCCTCCCTTAGACGAGAATCCTACCCAAATCAAATTCTTTTCTCAATAAATCCCACTTCCTTAACCATTCAAGTTATAAGACTTATGGCTAATTGACCTTAATCAATACTGGCACCTTTCTCACACCATGCTTAATGCCCACTATTTTCAAGTCCATAAAACCACTATTATAGTAACTTTATATATCTATAACCTATAAAAAAATATATAGTGACTTTATATATCTATGACCTATAAAAGATATTGACTACCTTGCATAATCAATATTGTCACCACTCTCACACCATTCTTAAAGGAAATACACCACATATTGTTTCCAAGCACATAAAATCACAACTTTTTAATATCTTTGACTTACCAAAAAAATGAAAACAAGAACATTTTGCAATTTCATTCAGATGCAATCTCTTCCCTTGCATTGGAAAATAAACACAAAAACCATTAAAAATAAATAAATCAACGCATGCCACTAAACTAGAGATATTCCTATACATAATCGAACATCATCTAAAATACCACAAAACCCAAAAACGCATAACTCACCTACACTAACATTAACGAAGTTTATAGTTGAAAATGCAAGCCCTTAAACATCGACGAAGGTTTTCAATCTCAATAAACAATTTCACCACAAAGCTCTTACTCAAATTAAAAAAAACGCAACACCCGCCAAAACCAAAAAAAACAAAACAACCTTATTTCAAAACAGTTATAGGTGCAAATCGTGGAGCTTCACATCCATGAATTCTGTGCCGATCTCCCATCCATACCACACCCAACACGAGCTCATTTTCTACAAGAAGATTGTACTGAGATTCGTGAACTCTAAAGGCGACAAGTAAGCCTAACTATTGGGTTATATTAATTAATATTTTTATTACTTTTTCCACAGGAAATATGGTTGGATTTTTTGTCTCTGCCGGTTTCGAACGGGTAACTTTAACATCATGGAGTGATTTAACAATACACTCCGTCACCGACTGTCCTACACCTTGGAGACCTAACTTTATATTTCTTATCAAAGTGTATTAACCAAATTTAGAATAAACGTGAACAACTAAAACTGTTTCGCCCGCACGTTTTTATGTTCGTTTCGGTGTCTTAACAGCTTCAACTTTCTTAAAATAAAGCTTTTTCAGTTGAAGATAAAACTTAAAATTTAAAATGATAAAATCCATTCAAACGTAGAAATCGTGCGTATTATAACAGCGAGGAGTGAAGCAATTCCCACATGTAATAGTTAGGAATTAAACAAACAATTCCAACTGTAATGGGACTTCGAAGTTATCTGCAATGGTCGCTGCTGAACCAACGAATAAATAAGAGCCTTGTAAGCTAAAGTTGTCTAACATAAATATTGCAATTGCAAGAAATCTTCTATTTCATTATATTCCCAGCTGTTGTTGCAGAAGAATATTATAGATGGTTTCCATGGCTCTTAGAAAAATGGCAAATAGAAACGGTTATTTCATCAGCTATGTTCTTCTTCTTCTGGTTCTTCATCGTCCTAATTTATGTCACAGTGCTGAAGAATCACATGGTGGATCCCTCCTCGACAATAGCGATATGTGGAATAATTCTGTCAACGAGGGAATTAGCGGAGTTGGAATTCCGGATATTCACAGCTCACGCGTTCACAGAAAAACGTCATTAATCTCCCGGCGGAATATTGTTATTGCTATCGCGCTATTTGGCACTAGTGTCGCAGTCCTGTTTGCGCATCTCTGTTTGATGTCCATGGAGTTCATGAGTTTGACGGATAGCTTTGACGAATACGACGACATCATGTCCCGACGAAGGATTCGATCTGCCCGCGATAACCATAAGGCCAAGGCCGGTTAGAGGATAAGCTAATCGTGTACGGAACCACTTTTTTTCTTATGTTCTTTTGTCAACAGATTTTCAAATTTTAGATTTAGATTGCTGAAATTGTGATAGCACTAAGATGTTATAAATTAAAATTTGGTATTAAGAAATCTAAATTTGGGGAAATTTCAATTTTTCATTATTAAACTCACAAATTTTCATTTCCAATTTATAAAAATTGTAAATGAAATTGTAACATATTTTTAAATTTTAGCTTTAGATAGCTGAAATTATGATAGCACTAAGATGTTACAATAAAAATTTGATATTAAGAAATCTAAATTTGGGGAATTTTCAATTTTACATTATTAAACTCACAAATTTTCATTTCCAATTTATAAAAATTAAAAAAATACAGCATCCATATTGGTCACGCCAATGCAGACATCGGCTTTCAATGTATCAAAAAAAATTCAGGCATGAAAACCTCTGTTTATTGACGGGGGTAATACTTGGTTCCTCGACAGAGTAGTCTTCTCGACAGTTATGATGATGTTTAGCTAAACACTTTTCTAATTAAATTTCATTATTTACATATTAAAATATATTTTGTATAAACATTCAATGTTTACTTTCTTCCTCCGATATTTAAAAATAATAATAAAGTTAATTTCAAATAACGTTACTCTTTAATCATCGTGTTTAATTGAAATTTTATTAATTTGAAATAACGTTACTCTTTAATCATCGTGTTTAATTTGAGATAACGTTACTCTTTTTATAGGAGCGCCATCAAAAAAACTTAAAAAAGAAAGGCTTATTACCCTTCCAACGCCATAAGAAAAGTTAAAGCAAAAACAATTATGACCATTTGAGCGCCATTTGAAAACGCTCTTACCGTTGGAGCGCATCAAAAAAATCTTAAAGAAACAAAAGCTTATTACCGTTGGAGCTCCAGAAAAAGCTCTTACCGTTGAAGCGCCATAAAAAAATCCTTTATTACCGTTCACGCAAAATTAAAGGATAGTCCAAAAGCAAAATTAAAGGATAGTGCAAAACGCTCTGATACCGTTCGAGCGTGATGTTTAACCTTATAAATGGACCGCGATTTAGGGCTTTATTACCGTTGGAGCGCCATCAGAAAAAGCTCTTACCCTTGGAGCGCCATCAAAAAAAAATTATTACCGTTCAAGCAAAATTAAAAAATAGTCCAAAAATCTCTGATACCGAGTGTGATGTTTAACATTATAAATGGACCGCGTTTTAGGGCTTTTCTCAGGGATGAAGTATTGTATGTTTGAGCTGTTGTTATTTCAGGATTTATTTTGTTGGTGCTTTCTCTTTTTTCATCTTTCTCTTGTCTGAGCTGGCGATTTATTTGTCGATGCGGATTCTTCAGACCAGTATCGATTCTGTGGCATTTGCATACTATTTAACGATAAGCTCGCCATTAATCGGAGACAAAGAACTAAAATATGTTATTTCCCGTGTCTGTGAGCAAGAACTAAGAATATAGTTTTGTTATAAGCCTATTATACTTAGGTGATCATATATACATGAACAATCTATATGATTTGCACTAGAGGATTTAATGAGAGATACTAGAATGGCTTCTGGAAAGCATGTAGCCTTCAATTCTATGAATCGGTACCATTTGTTACCGAAATAGTTTTTCCAAGTCTGATTCCGTCATGTAATGAGGAAGATATTGTTTAGCACCCAATCCGGCTTTGCCACAGATGTCGGGCCATGTAGTCGAAGGAAGTGTAGAGCCTAGGAGGCCCAGCAGGTAAAAATATTCTATGCGGGGATAGTTCGGCTTTGCCACAGATGTCGGGCCATGTAGTCGAAGGAAGTGTAGAGCCTAGGAGGCCCAGCAGGTAAAAATATTCTATGCGGGGATAGTTCATCTCATCTGCATGGAGATTCGAGAATTAAATGAGAGATCCTGAAAAGTCTAAGTTCAATCACAGATCATAATAATCTCTGCACACAAAATACGTTATACTAATGTGTGATGGGCCACTTCATACAAAATAGATAATCTCTGCACACAAAATACGTTATACTAATGTGTGATGGGCCACTTCATACAAAATAGAGTTTCAAGAAAGTCCAGATACTAGACGTCTAGTTGGGTCTGGTTTGTTATACACTGTTCTCTTTTCGCTTTTTAACTTTGTTCTCTGTTTGATTTTTTGTGCAGTTTTATTTGTTGGCCTGTTGTTTACTAAATTTTATGGTTTGGTTTTGTTTACTGATTAATGTTTTCTTTGGATTAAGGTTCATCACATTAAGTAAGATTAAGAATATTATAATTTTTTTATTTTCAAATTAATAAATTTATAATGAGCATTATTGCAGTTCTAACCAGTAAAAATGTATTAATATCTTGTGCAAGAGGCACAGGTGTTATGTCTAAGAGAGATTGGAATGTTTGAGCTCTCTATTTATAAGCAAATTAAAAAAAAAAAAACTGAAATTTTAAGTAATTTCAATTACCGTAACACTCTATGGGTTTTTTCCATATAAAAATTAGTTAAAGCTGGAATGTTTGAGCTCTCTATTTATAAGCAAATTAAAAAAAAAAAAAAACTGAAATTTTAAGTAATTTCAATTACCGTAACACTCTATGGGTTTTTTCGATATAAAAATTAGTTAAAGCTGTGATTCTTATAGTTTGAGATATGATAAGAGTGTGTTTTGAGTATTTTGGTTGTTTTAAATTCTTATTGATAGGATTGAAAGTTACTTAAATAAGTTTAATGGTTCTAAATTTTTGATGTTTTGTAAATGTTCAAATTAATTTAATTTTTGATATACTTTGAAATAAAATTTTGAAATTTCATTATTAAAAAATTTAAAATTCTTTTAATTATTTAAGTTGGAGATACAACGGTTACAAAGGCTTAAAAAACCAATAAATGTTGGATGTGTAAATAAATGGAAATAAAAAAAAATCTTATCACTGTTCGAGCAACATCAAAAAACACTCGAGGAAAAGCTTATTTCAGTTTGAGCGCCATCGAAAATGCCCTATAACCGTTCCAGCAAAATTAAAGGATAGTCCAAAAAGGTCTATTACGGACAGTTAGAGTGTCATGTTTAATATTATAAATGTATTAAGTTTTAACATTTTTCTAAGGGATGAGATATTGTAAGGGCTGACGTATTGTTTTTCTTTTTTAACGATTTGTTTGAGTTGTTGTTATTGCATGATATATTTGTTGATGTTTTTTTTTCATCTCTCGATTTTTCTGGGTTTATTAGTTGGTGATTTTTTTATTCAGGTTTACTATATGTTCTTTAAGAGAATACGAACATAGTTTGCTTATAAACCTATTATACGATAGGTGATCATATTCACTGTAATGTGTTATCTCTTCGCAACGGAGTAAAATAACGGATTCTTCAGACAAGTATTGATCCTGTGGCATCCGTACACTAGAATTCACTATACGCTCAAGTATTGATCCTGTGGAATCCGTACACTAGTTTTCAATATAAGCTCGCCATTAATCAGAGACAAAGAACCAAAATTTGCTATTTCCAGGGAGCAACAAATAATAACATAGTTTGGTTATAAGCCTATTATAAGTAGGTCATCATATATACACGAAAGATCTATATGATTTTTACTAGAGGATTTAAGGAGAGATATTATGAGAGAGCCAAAGGTCAGGCAGACCTCGCGAAAATCCTTTGTCCCCGAGCTAGAATGGCGTATGGATCGTATGTAGCCTTCAGATCTATTAATCGCTATCATTTATTACGAAAATGGTTTTTCCAGTCTGATTCTGCCGTGTAATGAGGAAGATATTGTTTAGCACGCTCCTCGGCTTTGCTACAGATGCATTGTATCCTATTATTTTGATCTATCAAATACTAGGTACGTGCAGTCGAACGAAGTGCGGAGCCCAGGAGATCCATCAAATACTCGGTACGTGCAGTCGAACGAAGTGCATAGTCCAGGAGGCGCAACAGGTAGAAAATATTCTCTTCAGGGATCACTGCCTACATTAGTTCACCCCATCTGCATGGAGATTCAAGAATTCAATGAGAGATCCTGACAAGTCTAAGTTCAATCACAGATCATATTAATCTCTGTACACGAAATACCTCATACTAATGTGCTATTGTTCATGGGGTAAATAAGTATGGGACCGCTGCTTGTGTTCCTAAGAATGTCTTTAAGCACTCTACGCATCGAATTAATGAATTTTGGTTCCAGGAACAAACAAATTTAGCCATGGATGGACCACTTCCCATAGGTCTTTGGAACGGTGTTTCAGCTCCGTACAATCAAGAAAGTCCAGATATGAGACATCCAGTTTGGTTTGTTTTGTTATGCAGTGTTATCTTTTTTCTTTTTAACTTTGTTTTGGTTTTATTTTTGTGCAGTTTTATAACTTTGTTTTGGTTTTATTTTTGTGCAGTTTTATCGGTTGACTTGCTGTTATAAAATTTTAAAGTCTGGTTTACTATGTAATATTGTCCTTAGATTATGGCTCAACACATTATGTAAGATTAAAAATATTATATTTTTTTTAATTTTTAAATACATAAATTTATAACCAGCGTAATTGCAGTTCTAACCAGTAAAACTGTGTTGATATGTTTTGCAAGAGGGATTCCGAGATGATGCACAGGCACTACGTTCTCCAAGAGCTTCGAATGTTTGAACCTGCATTTACTTTCGAATTAAAAGAAATGATTTCGGGAGATTCAGGTAAATTCCATTGCCATAACACTGTAACATGGTTCACTGTAACATGGTTTTCCAGAAACAAAAATTAGTTAAAGCTGTGATGTCTGATATTTAAGATAGTTCAGATATGGTGAGAGTATATTTGGGTTTATTTTACATCGTTTTAAATTCTTAAATTCTTTAATAGAATTGAAGTTAGTGGAATTTATTTGTGTATTGGTTTTAAATTTTTCATTGTTTTCTGAAAAATTGGTTAATATTTTTTGAAATTAATCATTTTTTTAAATGATTTTTAAAATTTCGTTAAACTAAATTAATTTTAAATGATTTTTAAAATTTCGTTAAACTAAATTAATTTTTTATATTTTGTTTAAATTATTTGAATGTGTTAAATGTAGAGTTATTGTTATTCAAATATCATATCATGAACAATATCTTTAGCATGAGTGAGTTTCATGGCACTCACTCATGTTAAAGATAAAACAAGTGGGACATCTTGGAAATGGGGTAGAAGGGTAGAGTGAGGGAGTGTGCCAAAGGGTGGGACATCTTGGAAATGGGGTAGAAGGGTAGAGGAGGGAGTGTGCCAAAGGGAGAGAGAGAGGGGGAGGGAGAGGTGAGAGATTGGGGAATGAGAGGAGGGAGAAAGAGGTAGAGGTGGAGAGAGGGGAAAAATCTAGGAGAAAGGGATACTGGGGGTAGATAGGTGAGGAGTTACTGTGTGAGAGAGAGAGGATAGAGGGAGGGAGGAAGGTGAGACTTCAACAAGATAGAGAGGGATGAGAGACGGGGGGAAGAGAAAGATAGATGAGAGGAGAAAGGGTGAGAGGAGAGAAGGAGGGAGGGGTGAGGGGTAGAGTGAGGGAGTGTGCCAGAGAGAGAGAGAGTGTCACGAATGAAGGACGGAGGGTGAGAGAGAGGGAGAGAGGGTGAGAGGGAGTAGAGGGGCAGTGAGGGAGTGCAAAAGAGAGAAGGAGGAGGGAGTGAGAGAGAGAGAAAAAGAAACCAGGGAGGGAGAGCTAGAAAGATAAGAAACTAGAGGGAGGAGAGGGTAAAAGAGAGAGAGACAGGAGGTAGAGTGAGGGAGTCTCAGAGAGAGAGGTGGAATAGAGGGATAGTGAGAAGGAAAACCCAAGGAGGGTGAGAGAGAGAGAGAGAAAAAGGAAGGTAGGGAGGGGATGATAAGGGGAGAGAGAAGGGGAAGAGATTATGTCATGACACTCAGTGCACTTCGCTTCAATTTCTCTTCCACTTGATAGGATTTTCCTTTTAATTTAAAAAATAATTTAAGTTAAATTGTATAATATTTAGATTTATATATTAAATTTTATACATTATAATTTAGAACTTAAATATTTTAAAATTTGAATTTATATAACAAAAAATAGTTTAAGTTAAATTGTATAATATTTAGATTTATATATTAAATTTTATACATTATAATTTAGAACTGGTATTTAAATATTTTAAAATTTGAATTTATATAACAAAAAATTTATAAGATAATTTTTCTTTTTTCTTTTTTCTTTTACTTAAAAAATAGTTTAATTTAAATTTTTTAATATTTGGATTTATATATTAAGTAAAGTAATTTTTAATTATTTTAAAATTTGAATTTATATATTAAATATGTTATAAGATAATTTTGAATTTTTTTTTTTACTTTTTTACATAAAACATTTTGTGTTATTAAATCATTTTTAGTGTACATTATTTCACTACTTTATAGATTTATTTTGTGTTATTAAAATTTTTTTAGTGTATATTACTTGCCCACTTTATATATTTTCTGTTATTAAACAATAATTTTGTAAAAAAGGTAATATTTTTTTGCATAATATAATATAATTTTTAGATTTTATAATAATATAATATTTTTTTCAATTTTTTAATAATATAATTTAAAAATCAAGATAATAAATATTTTATGATATAATTTAATATAAATATATTATTTGTGATATCATTTAGCTTATTTTTTTATGTAATTGAATTTTTAATATAAAAATTGTATTCTTAATTTTATATATATTTTAATTTATTTTGTTGTTGTTTTTTTATTATTATTATGTTAATTAGTGGTGCCTTATGATACAAAGGTAAAGTTATAAAAGGCGAGGGAAGGGAGAGTGAGATGGAAGGAGGGAGGGAGGGGAGAGAGGAAAGTGGAGAGAGAAGGGAGAGGGAGAAAAGGAGAGAGGGCTAGATGGACACTTATACAGATAGTGTAGGGGTAGAGAGAGAGGTTAAGAGAGAGTGAAAGGGTAGAGAGAAAGGGAGGAAGAGAAAGAGGCGGGTAGTGGGGGGATAGAGAGTGATTGTTTTGGAAATATGGGTAGGGTGAGTGAGTGAGGGGGATTGGAACTATTGGTGATGCTAGAACAACTCCAAATGGCTATCGAAATGCCTCCCCTCATGTTTCATTTACTGTACTTGCTACTCTAGATCGAGAGGGAGAGGGAGGGAAGGATCAAGGGAGAAAGGGGAAATATATAGAGAGAGATTAAGATGCAGAGAGTGATAGGGAGAGAGAATGAGAGTGGGATAGAGGGGTAGAGTGAGTGATTTTGTGTGAGAGAGAGCAGGGGAGATGGAGGGAAGGTGAGAGAAAGAAGGGGAGGGAGGGAGGGAGGCACAGTGGGAAGAGAGAGAGACAAGGGGGATAGAGAGAGAAAAGGTGTGTAACATAGGGTTATAGTGAGGGAGTGTGCGAGAGAGGAGGGGGGAAATCTATTGTTCCTTTCTATAGATAGCTATCATCAAAATAAAAGATTGCACTGCATTCATATTTTCTTTGAATTCTTCTTGGAGTCAAGTGTCGCACATCATTGTTGAATTGCATCAGCAATCCATTTTGAGTAACAAACAACCTTAAAATGGAACTTAATTAATTTTTTTAGTAAAATTGTGTGGGTAGGTAGAGACATGTCCCAACGTCCATAATCTTAGGAGCTGTCATTATTTGTGAGAACTACAATCCATGGATGATTTGGTTCTCCCATGTACCTTCAAGTATATTGGGAGGCCCCTTTAGAATGGTTGCGCATTAGACAACACTACTATGGATAGAGGGGTAGAGTGAGTGATTTTGTGTGAGAGAGAGCAGAGGAGATGGAGGGAAGGTGAGAGAAAGAAGGAGAGGGAGGGAGGGAAGAGAGAGAGACAAAGGAGGTAGAGAGAGAAAGGGTGTGTAACATAGGGGTATAGTGAGGGAGTGTGCCAAAGAGGAGGGGGGAAATCTATTGTTACTTTCTATAGATAGCTATCATCAAAAGAAAAGATTGCACTGCATTCATATTTTCTTTGAATTCTTCTTGGAGTCAAGTGTCTCACATCATCGTTGAATTGCATCAGCAATCGATTTTGAGTAACAAACAACCTTAAATTGGAACTTAATTAATTTTTTTAGTAAAATTGTGTGGGTAGGTAGAGACGTGTCCCAATGTCCTTAAGCTTAGGAGATATCGTTCTCTGTGAGAACTGCAATCTAGGGATGATGTGGTTCTCCCATGTACCTTCGAGTATATTGGGAGGCCCATTTAGAATGGTTGCGCATTAGACAACACTACTATGGATTTGAGCTCCCACGTACCTTGAGTATATCAAGAGATGCTTATAGAAACCTAAAACCAAACATCCTTTTGACCGTCTTGTTATCAAAATACACCGAGAACAACACTCAGGGAGATTACTACATAGGTATTGTTAGGTAGTCGGGTAATACGTATAAGGGTATAGTTTATCCTCCTTGGTTGGTGCTATGAAAGATTGGGCCAAGTATTATTGTTGGACCATACAATATATCGCGAGTTGTGACGACTTGACACTCCTGTGAGATTCCTCCTATTGACCCCACCTATTCATATGACACCTTGTTTCCTTAAGACTTTGAGAGTGTGTGCTCTTTGTTTTAGTGGACTCTAGTTTAAGTTTCTCTCTATGGCATCAGTTCCTCAAAATCCCAACGAAGGAACCCCTTTTCCCAGGGAACCTTTCATTTTTCCTTCTATTGGGAATGTTGGCCCTCCTTACATTGTTCCTTTGAGTTTACCAGGGCTCACCATAGGCTTACCCATGTGGTTTTTTTCCAGTCCATTTTTTCCAAATGTGCCTACTGTTTCGAATGCACATCCTCCCTCTCAAGAATGTCCTCAAAAATGTTCACCTCATGCTGATCATTTTCCTTCTTCACCGATTGCATCTTATTCTTTTTCTTCTTCTTCACCTAGTGAAAGCATCACTTCTACTAACCAGGAGATTAAGAAGATGAAGAAAAAGAATGCCAAGAAGAAGAAAAATCAACAAAAGGTAAAGCAACCAGTTAATTCTCATCACGCTAGAAACATCGAGAAACCTATCACCAAAACTCGCAAACCCAAATTCCTTTTCATACTTTGCAAGGATGATCACCTTTTAAAGGATTGACCTAGTATTCCCAAGGTTGTAGAAGTGTGGTCTCAAGTTTCTCCTCAATCCATGTCATCATCCACTACAGGTCATGCTACTGACATCCCATCGACTAGTAATCTGGTTGGAAGTAAGAAGGGTAAAGTCAAATTTCCTTGCTTGTTATGTAAGGATATGAACCACACCTACCTTTTTCCTCACATGGATGAAGCTTCATATCTGTTGAAAAATATTGTTGATGACCAAAAACAACTTCCAACAACTTACCGTAAACTCTCTTCCAACCAACCATTCGTTGATGAGTTAGTCAATATGGTTCCATCCTTAGTTAGTCTGGTTGATCAAGTGGTCAATTTGGTTTCATCCTCATCTGACCCAGTTGATAAAGTGGTTGATCTAATTCCATCATCGGTCGATCCCAATCTTCCATTGAAGAGTGAAACCCAAGTGATCGATCTGATTATGTCATCGATTGATCTCACTCTTCCATTGAAGAGTGAAACCCATATATCCCATCATTGGTCTATCCCACTCTTCCATTGAAGAGTGAAACCCAATTTGTCGATCTGGTCCCCCATTCAACCGATTTCTCTCCTCCTTCGGAGAGTGAAGATGTTGCTCAGGTATTTCTTGTTACTTTGGATTCCTCTGGGAAAGGGAGCATTCCACCCATTCCAATGACACCCCCTCCAAGTAATGTGACTACCATTGATTGGAATGCTCTAACAAAACCTCTTCTTCCTTATTACATGCCTTTACAAATCATTGTTCAGGTTTGTGGGAGGAATATTCCTAACACTATAATAGACGAAGGATATTTTGCTAGAAACCTATCCTTGAATGCTTGAAAATCTCTTGGTTCACCTCAGCTTGTGTTGGTGACTTAGAATATGTTGGCCTTTAACAAAAGGGTTAGTCAACCTTTATGGATCCTTCCTTATTTTCCTATTACTTTGCGGGGGAAATGGTCTACAATGATGTGATGGTAGTCCACGACCCCTTGGAATTCAATTTTCTCCTCGGGAGGGACTATGTTTATGCCATGAAATCTTTTGTGTCCACACACTTTCGAGTGATGTGTTTCCCTCATAATGAAAACATCATGACCATAGACCAACTTACATTCATTGGCCCTAATATGATGGCCAACCATCTGCCTTCCCTAAATGGTCCTTACATGACTGTAGAAGCACCAGAATCTGACGATGATGCAACTAGACACTCGCTTTAAAACTGTCGAAATTCACTGGGAAAATGATTGGAGATATTGTCAATTCTTGGATACGTAGTCTCTCCAGCTAGTTCAAGACTTCTCCACAGAAGGAAGAACACACTAAATTAAAAATTGCTAGTAAACTGAAAGAACATGAACAAAATAACGTTACACATGATTTGGAGTTAGCAGTCGTAATTCATGTGCTAAAAATGTGGCAACATTATTTAATGGGGATAAAGTTTCTTCTACTAACCGAAAATAGTGGTGCAAAGTTTTTATTCAAGCAACCAGATCTCAATGCAAGGAAAGTGAGGTGACTAGCCTTTTTCAGTGAATTTGATTTCGAAGTAAGACACATCAAAGGAAAAGAAAACAAAGTTGTGGATGCCCTATGTCGGAGGACTAAAGGAATTTTTGAGATAAGTGTTATCAAATAATAAAACGACATCGGACAAAAATAAAATCTTCCAAGCTGTAATGACGAAAAATACATCAAAACAACAACATAATTACAAGAAAGTGAAAAAAAAATGAACAAAACATATATGAGTTTAGATAAAAATGGGCTGCTAAGGTTCAAAAATAGGTTTTAAATACTTGATTATGTTGATTTAAAGTCAACAATTCTTGATGAATTTCACAAAAGGCCATATTCTGGTCATCCAAGATACCAGAAAATGATATAAACCTTAAGAAAATTGTGTTATTGGCCTAACATGAAAAAGTGAAACAGTTGAATACTTATCTAAATGATTAGATTGTCAACAGGTAAAGGTTGAACATCAGCATCGAGCCGGTTTGCTACAGCCTCTACCTATACTAGAATGGATGTGGGAGATTATCTCATTGGACTTCATCACAGGTTTTCCTAAGACTCAAAAGCAAAATAACTCAATTATGGTAGTGATTCATAAACTTAGAAAATATGCACATTTTATACCTCTGAAGTCTATTTATAAAGCAATTAATATTGTTGAATTTTTTATGAAAGAAATATTTATATTACATGGAATTCCTAAGATGGTGATCTCCGATAGAGATGTCAAATTTACGTCAAATTTTTGGAAGGAATTGATTGCAGGATTGGATACTAACTTGGATTTCAGAAAAATCTACCATCCACAAACAAATGGGCAAACCGAACAAATGAATCAGACTGTGGAAGACATGTTACGAATGTACATGAGAACGAAACCAACTAAGTGGGAGAAATAACTACACTTAGTTGAATTTTCTTACAATAATGGCTATTAGGCATCAGTCAATATGAGTCCCTTCGAAGCATTATACGGAAGAAAATGCACAACTCCAATTAGCTGGGATAATCCAGTTGACAGGCTTATGATGGGACTAGAAATGCTCCAGGAAATGGGGAAAATGGTAAAAAGGGTACAATATAATTTAAAGGAGTCCCGAGACCGACAGAAAAGCTATGCAAATTTAAAAAGGAGACACCAGGAATTTCAAATTGGGGACCATGTATATCTGAAAGTCAAAGCAAGGAAGAGCTCTCTAAATCTAGGAAATTGTTCAAAGTTGGCACCGAGGTTTTGTGGCCCCTTTGATATTTTAACTCGAATTGGACTTGTGGCGTATCAACTTGTGCTTCCTGCAAACTTAAAAGTTCATAGTGTTTTTCATGTTTCCTTATTAAAAAAATATATTCAGGATCCTACTCACATCATTGATTGGAACATGGTGCAGCTAGAACCGGAAGGCGAGTTCCAAGTGGAACCTCTGCACATTCTGGAAAGGAAAGAAACAATACTACGGAATAGAGCCATTGTCCAAGTAAAAGTGAAATGGAAATACTTTATCCCTAAGGAGGCCACTTGGGAATTGGAGGAAGATTTGTGGAAATATTATCTAACCCTATTCTGAGAGAGGAATGAACACTAAGGAAAGTGTTGTACTTACAGGGAAAAGGATTTAATATCCTCAAATACTAGAATATTAAATTCTAAGTGTACTTGGAAATAAATTTACGTTTTTGGAAAATTCGAATTTGGAAATTATTTTCCATTTATGGAAAATCCAAATTTGGAATTTTTATTATTGTAATTAATTATTTGATGACTGTTGGGAAAAGATTTGACTTGACCAACTAAGCTCTTTTATTTTGACACATGTGAAAGATGAACTTTTTGTATATTAAATGTTGGAAGATAAATGGAACAGCTAGGTTAAAAATAGTTGAACATGACTCCATGAGTGGGGAACATGTTTGAGTTACCTCAAGGCTGATTTTTACAAGTGGAAAATGTGGGATTTGACCACTAGAAGCCCCTAAAAATCATGGATTTGTAAAGATGTCAATTTCCCAAGGAGGGAAGGAAAGACTAGGCACAAGATGAATATAAAAACAACATATGGAGGAGGCAGGACGTTGCTTAGTATGTTGGAGAAAAGAAACTATTTTTTGTTATGAACACTGTTAGTTTGAGGCAAAGGAATTTATGATCTATGGATGGTGACTGTAGCTAAGGAGGATCATTTCAGTTTTCCCTTATGGACTCATGGTCAGGCTAGGGGGTGAACAAGGCATGTGAACTTGGCTATTATGTTCTACGGTTGGGTGGAACATGGTTGTTCCATTTGTATTCCAACATCAGGTTTCATATATGTATCTTGACTTGCATTCTTTGTCAATATTATGTTTGATTATTGGTTAGGAATGTGATGGTTTATTACAGTTCAAGGATACTATATTTTTTTAATTGAAATGTGATGATGGTATATATATATCATCATCACATTTCAA